>JAODLI010045472.1:0-17217 GCA_027575585.1 Percopsis omiscomaycus
GAGAGAGAGAGAGAGAGAGAGAGAGAGAGAGAGAGAGAGAGAGAGAGAGAGAGAGAGAAATTTTGTTCTCTATTTTCTCAGGATTCAAAGCTTGACAGTGTGGGCTATGTTGCTGTGGAGCTCTGGCAGCACGAAAACAGCCTGTAATTTAGCGACAAGTCTAAACTGTTATTTCTCCCTACCTCCACAGTTTATAATTACGGTTGTATCCAAGCATGGGTGATTTTGTGTGTGTGTGTATGTGTGTGCGAGCGAGCGAGAGAGTGTCCAAGAGAAAGATGGAGAGGCAGAGAAAAAGGGTACAGAGTAATAGAAACGAGACATTAGACAAGGTATGTGCCCGTATGTGCGTTATCTTTACGCGTCGCACCTGACTGTTTATTTAAGAGGGGTTTGCTGCAATGAGGCAAATCAAACAGATCCTAGCGGGAGGATCGGAGAGGTAAGAAAGAAGGATCGCGCGATTCCTCTGCCGAACGCGACTGTGCACACACAAAGCCACTATTGGCCATATAGGAGCTGTAAGGGCTCCCAATTGTGTGCGTGAGAGTGCGAAATATCTCTGCTTCTGCGGTGGCGTAGGCTACACGTAAAGGATCAATGCGCACGTGGGCGTTACAAATTCAAAAAGGGTAACATGGAGTGTGGGTGTATGCGTTTGTGTGACAGCTTCATACAAAGTGTGTGTGTTGTGTTATTAGTTTAGTGTGTTTAGGTCCAGTAAGTAGGTTTGTGGGCGGGGTTGTGTAGTTTGACCAGTAGGTGTGTTTAAATGTAAATCGCTGCATATTTGATTACAGTTTATGTGTGTGGGGCAGTATGTGGTGATAGCATGCACTGTGTGTGTGTGTAATTTAGTTAATGTGTGCAGGTTTAACTGTGTGTGGGTGTGGTTAAGCTGTCACTCACAGTGTCTGGGTCATCTTCAAAGGTCCAGTTTTCTCTCTGCATGTGGAGAGAAAAATCTGTCACTTCTTTCCCTCTCTCCTCATGTGCCCGCACACACACGCGCGCACACACACACACACACACACACACACACACACACACCTCCCTCTCCCTCGCACACACTTTTACCCTAGCTGTCCATGTCACACACACTTTCTGTTGATTTACTCTTGCTCTCTCATTTTATTTTGTAACACTGACGGGAGGATGAAGCGCACATGCAATGCCCCAGACACACATCCTCCCTCGCTCTGTCTCAGTTGAATTCAGTTCAAATTTAATTTCACTGCTGTAATCTCCTGTAATAATCTTGTCTCGTGTTAAATCAAACGCAGAGCTGGAATGTCACCTGACTTCAGCTCCACTCCCACCACTGGAAAGAAGTATATTAATAATAACTTATAATGCTAATTATTGGCTACTCCTTAGCAGAAGACACCTTATAGCCTATAAGGTGTCTTCTGCTAAGTAGTAGCCAATAATCAGTCAGATTCCAACAATGTCACCATTGTGTGAATTTATCTGATGGCCGTTTAAACTTTCATACTGAGACGTACACTGTCATAAGAATAGATGCCAGTCGGTCTGTGGCTGCACTGCAAACTTGTTGAAGTTGGGTCTATTTCTGTGATAAGAGCCTACATTTGAACATTTATTTTTTTTATTTCTAAAATAAATGCACTGAAGTGACTAATCTGCCTGGCAAATGCTAGAATGTGCTGGTTAAACTAGCTACACACAACAAATTATTTTCCAAAGTACCTCCTGTATTTGGGTTCCAGTAGCATTACCATATGACATTCCACCTCTGGATAAAGCTAAAACACTCTGGTTGCCAAGTAAAGGCACTCTTTAAGAACTCTAATTGGAGAATGGGAAAGTGAGTTTGACCAATCACAGACTGAGATAGGCGTGTGGGCTACAGACCTAGCTTGTTAGACACGTCAGGCGTCAAAGCATTAGTCCAGCAAACAGCAAACACAAAAATCAAATTAATGAAAATCAATCAATCCATTCAAATTACTAAATTCTGATTGGCTGGAATCATTTGTGTCCATTAGCATGGTTTAGAATGAGCCAGTTACCTTAGTGATGTCAACTCCCTAAAACGGGATAAATATATAACAAGAATACATTCATAACCACAAGATTAATTTAAGTATTACATTATTTGTAACCGCTCTGTGTTTGTGTTTGTGTGTGTGTGGCGCATGCATCCACAGGAAAATTGCCTGTGGATGCTGTAATGCTGTAAATACAAACTCATCAAGATTACAATTAGGTCATTTAGCAGACACTTTTATCCGAAGCAATTTACAGTGAGTACAATTATTAAGTATTAAGGAGCAGGTTGGGGATAGAACCTGGCCTTGCTAAAGGATGCTTACAGGTAGACCGGGTATGGTGGGAATCAAAACCACAACCTTTCAGTTGAGCGTCCACCACCCTACCCCCAAGATGTTTTCGTATAGGTGGAAAATGCATTTTACTGTGTCAAATTAGTCTCACCAAGGTACATGTCACATAAGAGGACAACCAAGAACCACTATTGGTCTCAACCAATATCTGGAGAAACACTGGCAAACACAAATTTAGTTTGGTTCAAAGTTGGTTCATAGTGCAAGAAGGTTCCTATGGCTGGATGGATGGATGGATGGATGGATGGATGGGTGGGTTTGTGGGTGGAAGATAATCGGATAGGACATAAGACAGTGGTATAGCTAATCTAAGAGTAAATAGAGCGACTGAATGAATACATGGATGAATCAACAAACAAAACAGAAGACTGTATTAGATATGCAACACCAGATGATCAAAAGTCATGGTTAGGTTCAAACAACACGGTTAACAGAACCTGTTCCAAACTGCAGCAATCCTATGCCAATTACTTAAGAGGCCAGAAGGGGGAGGTAATTCCCCAGAATAACAATAACATAACAAACTGCTGAAGTCCCACAGTGAATTTATCAACTTTTTATGCACTGACTAAAGTAGCATCTCCAACAAGCTGCACATTCCAGTAGCCTCTGAGTTTTGGTTAAAGTTTTAGAGGCAGGGACAACTGAGCGTGTGGCAGAAAACCAATTATGCTCAGGGAATGTCAAAATTTATAAAATTTAGACCAAAAAACAAACATTAAATAACCACAAAGCGGCGGCAGGTGGAACAGGGAAGTCCAGCCTTTGACCATGCCTTCTGAATTCAATTTGAAATAAACAGATTTGAACTTGAAAGAGCTTTAAAGAAAATCAAGCAATACAGGGATTATTTATCTCCCATTTTCAATTAACACCCTAGCTTGGCAGAAACCTCTCTACAGACTGTTACTGATGCCTCTTGGGAACTGTAGTCCCCCTAAACAGTTTTGTTTTGAAAGCCTGCTCTAAAATAATTATTCTACCGCAAACACGGTAAATATATTTATATGCATTTGTTACTACGGTCAGAGTGTGTACTTAAATATTGACCACAAAAGTAAGTATTTGAAGGTCTTTAAAGTATTTAGAATGACAAAAATCATCTTCCCATTGTGTAAATCAGATTTGGTGTGACATAATTTCTGTATTGTAACCAATAATCTCTGACCCAAGTGTGACCTAAATGAAATGTTCAGCTTAAGGTTTTTCCAAAATGACAAAATTTAAGGACTTAAGTTTCTAACCTTTTCTAAAAAAAAAAAGGTGTTCAAGTCAGCTTTGGCTCAGGTTTATTTTTAATGCATGGAATTGTTAGAGAAATAGTGCCACGTTAGTGCACACAATTTAGATCACAATGCATAATTCAGCGGGTGGCTTATGGTAATGGTATGGGGCCATGTCAAACGTAGGCCATCTCCAGAAGGTCAGAGCATACAGTACTTACTTGATATAGTAGGGGATGTTGTTGGGAGATACGCGTTGCTCAAAGGGACTCTCAACAGAACCTGTGTGAACAGACAAAGAAGTCAGAACGGCTGTATTTGGGAAAAGTGTTTTCTTGTTGACTTGACTTAATTAAATGGTTAATAATTTAAACATAATAAGTATATTATTATTATATATTACAAATCAGCAACATAATGTGCACAAGAAAGATAGCTAATTGAATATTATCCCTTGCTAACAGACAACGGTTGGTACCCTGGTTTCTGGTGGCTGCTGTTGTTACAGGAGTGATGTAAACCAGTTCAAAGCAGTTTGTTTGCTCGAAAGTGGAACATCCACTATTTGGCTCTCGCAGTCAATTCACTGCTCTCCATGTTAAAGGGGAAATGGTAACAGCGTGTCGTCTCCATGGAAATTAACGAGAAAAACGAGCCTGCACTTTGAAGAAAGGGTCCCTGTGGACTACCCACTCTTGAAAGAATGCATTCTTCTCTAGATAGTGTATCAACGAGACCCAATAGACTCGCATCTATTGGCATTCACGATCGATACAATGCTCAGTTGCATATCAAGTCACGATAGGGTAGCACCTATATGATCACACTGGGTCAGCGGTGGGGGTCAGAGGTCATATTGGAATGTACAGCCCAAACACAAAGGTTCACACAAACAGATCAATAGGCTAGCAAAGGTTCACTGCACGTACAAATGAGACGTCCTGCCTCTAAACCGTTACTGAAATATGTCTGCGCACACACACACACACACACACACACACACACTTTACAAACTAAGAACCATTTAGTGAGCTGTCAACAGCCATGATTAGAGCATGCGTGTCCTACTGTGTCTCTCTTGCTTGTACACTCACACGCACATGTTCGCACGTACACAAACAAATCCCTCAATGAATGATGCTGAGCTACTTGAGCTCAATCTGTGTACCTCACACACACACATACACACAAGAAGTATGTACTTCTTACTATCACACACACACACAACCACTTATCAACTCTTAAGGATCCTGTGGGCAGGCTATGTGTGTGTGTGTGTGTGTGTGTGTGGCGATAGACTCACCGTGCGTGAGGCCAAAGTCTCTGTGAGCGTCAGTCAGTTGCTTCAGATGCTCCGTAATCGAGATCTGGCAGAAAGAAAGCAAAGCGATTGTTTGATCATGTTCCAAAAAAAATAAACAATTATTGTAAGTGTATAAAAGAAACGGGAGTAAGTATAACAGTTCAAATGGTCAAACGGAAAAAATAACTATTAAAAGAAATGGGTTGCGTAATGGGTTGAGGATGGCAGCCGTGGCACTAATACCGCTAGAGTTTGTTGTGAGTTGGTTCCAGCTGAGACCACCTTTCGAAAACAATGGGCAGCTCACAGACCCGATTCAGATGAAAGCTTCTGCACTTTGCTTTGTGCTCATACATTTCTGTCCAAGTGAACCATACGTACAGATTTAGCAGAATTCCTCAGCTGAGAAACAGAAATGGAAAATCTAGGTCCGATACGTAGAAATACTTAGCATGCTCTATAGTATAGTATAGTATAGTATAGAATATAGTAAACACAACACTTCAGCTCGACTGGGGAAATCTAATTAATGAAATCAATTAACCTATTAACTAATTAGTTATCTGCCAAATGCTTAAATGTAAATGTAAATTAGTGGGAAAAAAAAGTGTATAGGTGGTGCCAACGAACAGTTAGAAAAACCTCATTTTCTGAACCTTCTGAATTGTCTGAAGCTTATTTTTGGTTTATGTTTCCCTTATGGCAAATACTAAAAATTCAAATGTTTTTTTGGAGGACTCTCTGCCACTGCAAGCCATTTCATTTGGGGCTGTTTCTGTCGCTATAGTTACTAGTGGCTCCTGACAGAATCCTCAGAGATCAAAAGTTCCCCGGCAACGAACAGTGCTCCAGCCAGCATGCATGAGTTTGTACAGATGGTGATTAGCCATAGACTGACGTTCCCAGCTAATAAGTGAATCACTGGCCTAAAGTAGCTTTAACTATGCCCAACACAACTCTGTGATCTGTGGGAACTGTCTCAATCAGTATCTAGTCTTTAGTAACATACTACAAGTGTGTAGGCATACAGATGTATACAGTAGATGTTTTGAAATGGAAACAGATGGTAAATGTGAGGCAACGTAGCAATGAATAGTCTCTTTTTTTTTTGCGGACATCAAATTTAAATTACCTTTGAATCCGCCTCACCCACTTCGTTTCTGCCCGAGCTGTTTTTCCCCGTGTCCACGGTAACCTAATTAAAGCCGTGGAAACGAGGGAAACGGGATTGTTCAGGTGCTTTTGTCGTAATCACTAAAATAGGTGTTTCTATGTCCCCTCACGGACCAATCCGCTTCAACCTTTTAGTTCAGCAGAAACACTGTGTACTTTCTAAAGTGACCTGAATGCTGGCACCAACGAGCACACAAACACACAAACACACAAACACACACACACATACCCAAAAGGTATCCGATAATTAAAATGCCCTGGCACTGAACAATTTACATTAAAATGTATTTCTCAATAAAAGGGACAGTTAGATATGCAAATATTACTACCTGGTTCTGAATTCAAATAATTTATTCAAGCCTTAAAAGGGGTTATGTAAATGTTCACACAGTCCGGTTTAAAATTCCTCCGTTATTAACTACGAGTAACTACTTTTAGCTCATTTAACTAATGTTGTATGAGTCATACAGTCCACGCTAGGCCATTTACTTTAAACAATAGTATTGTACATGTTTGGGAAAGTACTTTTATGTATGTGTGTACTGCACTGCAATATAAGAATGGAAATTCTGTATTTACATATGTATGGCTAGATCAATAAATAGATGTCCCGCTCTATGTATGTGTATCTTTCTTTTATCCAAAAGGAACACAAAACGTGCACACACATGCACATATTGTGTACGCGCGCAAGCATCTGGTCAGGTGTCGACTTCAGAGAGACAGGCGTATGGTCCTGTCACTGTGGCACCAATCTTCCCACCGCGGAGCCTCGGTGCTGCGCGGCCTTGGTGGCAGCTGATTGGCCAAATTTGTCCCCACCGGTAACCATCACTGTCTTGACACCCAGCACGGCTGCTCTGATATCTATTGAGATTGATAGGAGCGCACCCTGCACTCTCTCTGATCATTGTGTGTGTGTTTGTGTGGCCATACAGTCCTATGTGTGGGACGGCGTTACAATTTGAGATATGATCTCAAAGGTCTAAAATAAACTATAATGAGCTAATACTCATAGCTAAATACTACACCAAAGTCCAGTCGCATACTTTATATATTGTTAATAATAATAATGAATAATAATAACAGCTTCTAACAGATTCCATAAGGCATTTATGGATAGATTTCAACATAATAACTGTACCAGAGTTTGATGTCCAACGCCGAGTGAAAGAGCAGATGAAAAGCCGTCGACTTCAGACGAGATCACACAAATCTATTCAACAAAGCTAATGGCTAACAACCTTATGGCCGCCCTGTCAAGACCACTAGGTGGCGAACATGCGCCACGCCCAGCCGGGAGGTAAAAGAGCCTGCATATTGCGTGCGTGTGTATGCGCGTGCCAATACCTGCAGCAGCCTCCAGCGTGTGTTCAGGTCTTCGATGCGTTCCAGGTTGCTAGGCGACAGCTGGACATCAGACGGTGGGCTGAACGTTGTTGCCAATTGGTTCATGTGAGTGACGTCATCCTTAATGGGCGCAATCTCTTCCTGGAACTCCTACAATCCACAAACACACACACACACGCACCAACTAGTTAACTAGCTAACCATAAAACACATTACCTTTACCATAGTTGTTTTTCTGGGAAGCTAATCACATACATGTATTACAGCTATTACAGCTTATAATGCAGCTGAACAAGTTCAACCTATTATTATTGATAATAACAATTCCATTCATAATGCAGGATAAATGCTATACATCTAATCTACAAGGGCGACTACAGTAGGTAGTTGTACCAAGGCTTGGCTGCATTATAGGCGACTTCTGCTACTGTTGTAAAACTGTCAAATTTCCCGGTCGGGAGAAAAGAGCTTTATTCAGTGGTGTGGTGCAGGGTATACTGCCGTGGTCTGTGTAACTCGTGTTGCAAGCGGGTGTTGCACATGGGAAAGGCTTGCTGTTGGCATGATTTACACAGTATGCATGAAATAAATAATAATGTAAATGTGTACATATCTAAGGTTGAACACCTTCAAATATAAAAGTGGATACATTGCCAATTAGGAACAGGTACGGCCCGGAAAACTACAAAGGAAGAAACTGGATTAAAGGCCCTGTCCGCCCACACAGGTGTTATGAATTAATGTGGCTTATCAGACCTCTTCTCAGGACTGTGTGGGCGTGCTCACACCCCGCTCATTCCCTTTGTCAGTTTTGTTGCACCTGTTAGGGCGGGGACAACTGACAGCTTCTTTATGATTTTGGTGTTTATGCGGTTTGCTGAACCCTGCAGCACTTAACGCAAGGAGACAGAGTCGATGCCAGAGGTGCACTCGGCAGTACTGATGCAGTGCCGATGCAGGGCTGATGGAGACTGCTCAGCCTCACCTTGACTCTGTCAATCTGCTCCGGCAGGCTGTCGATCAACAGGTCCCCCACGGGCTCCCACGCCTCCTTCACCATCTCCGCCTGCCTCAGCTGTCCGTCAAGCAGGTCCTCCGCCTCCTGGAGCTCCGTGAGCCTATCCAGAGCCAGCTCCAGCCTCCGCTGCCAGTCGGCCGAGTCGGCGTTGAGGTGCTCCCGCCCGGCCGTGACGTCGTCGGCTTCCTTGCGCAGGACGCGGCCCACGTTCTGGGCACGCTCCTCCGGGCTGATGTCTTGGTGGGTAGAGAGAGGGACTAGTGACTTACGACTAATGATTTTTGTCCCACTTATCTCCCATGGTCGCTCAGACCAGTGTATTACAACATGTTTTTGGAGGGCCGTGCCCTCTCCCACGCCTTCAGGGGGCTGTCTTGAGCGGCTGGAACTCCTCTCTACTCCTCCCCATACAGCGCTCCCCTAGGCTCACACCATTCTCTACCCCTCCCCCCCCCTACAGATATGCGCACGGTTGTGTTTCAAAACACAACCCAACAGTGAGCTGTGGCAGAACTCTGGTGCTATAATGCGATGGAGGAGTGTAGGTTTAATATTAATGCCACTTCCTTCTATTACTTTAAGGGTGCATGATAGTGGTGTCATCTGCCTGCTAAAACATCCTGTGTTTGACCCCCGACATGTGCCTTCCTGTAACACTGTCCAGAAACATTAGCATTATTACATACACCATTATTACCCATAAGGACAACTTTTTATTTTATTTTGTATAGGCACCCGCCTATTTAGGCACCTATTAGTCTACTATCCTGACAATGCGCGCATAAAATAACTGCCATTGACTTCAGACCAGGTTTTTGTTGGTCAATCGCTTTCCGCTGCCTCAAGATAGCAGTGCACCAACAATATGCCGGACCACAGCTCATTTTAAGACCAACACGCCCACGGGCGCTCAGATGGGCGCTCAGATGGGCACAAGTGGATTCTGTATTTAAACAACGTGGGCGCTGGATGGGAAAATGACAATTGCGGTGGTGAGAAACTATGAAAGACACTTGCGTTGTGCTTTGCACCGGGTATAAGATGGGGCCCAAGCTCTTGGTCTATAAGGTATTGGATCGTTCAGAGGAGGAAATGATACAATTTAAGTGGGTTTCTGTATCCTGAAGCAGCTCTTGGCAGTAGTGTGATTGTGGGTGTGATGGACGCCCCAAATAGTTTTCAATTTCCCAGTTTTAAGCTGCCTGCAGTGTCTTTTAGGTGCAATACTTCGCTTTCCCTTTGTTTGATTGCCGGGATCCGAAAGTCCTGCGGCTGTAACGTCGTTGGGTGTGTTTGCCTGCTCACTGCAGCTAGCATACTCTATAGCGCCGTGACGCTGCAATTTCCCTGTTGATGGAAGCTTGCTCATTCTCTTAAACAACCTGAGGCAGAGAAAAGGAACTCTACTTTTTTATATGTCAAAGCATTTAAACTCTGTTAGTTCAGCTTTTAAGTGCTTAGATGTGAAGAATAAAAAAACAAAACAAGGTAAATTACAATTCAAGGGTCAAAATCTAAGAAAGTAGTAGCTTGTGACACTGAGCAAAACATTGGGTCTAAACAGCGCAAGTTAAGTTTTCTTTCTTTCTTTCTTTCTTCCTATGTAATGTTGCAGAACAGCGGCGGCCCTTGGAGTTAATAGGGTTTAATGGGGTATATTTTTAAGTTCACCTCTTTCTAGCAGCCAGTTACTACAGTAGGTAGTTGCTACAGACCAGAGAGCTCTGTGTAAAGGAGTCTGCTGTGTGTGTATGTGTGTGTGCATGTGCGTGATGCTATTGTGAATCTAGAGGTCAGCGTATGACTCACAGCGGAAAGAAGAAAAGAGATTTAACTCCAGGCTGTGAACAACAGGTCGTGTTGATCCACTCTCACTTTAAGCTTTTCGGTTCTCAAGAATGACGGAATACAGTCTTTGTAAGGACAACAACAAAAAGGAGATGGACACATTGAAATCTAAAAACCAACAACAAGACGTCAATGTGCTGTTCCCAAAAATACTAAACTAGACTGGTAGAAAACACAGTTGTCTTGTCCGAGCATGAATCTCAGCTGTGCTTCAGTTCACACAAAAATAACCTTAAAAACCCTTTTTGATAAAGTGCTTTCTCCCCAACAATGGTTTTTATAATTGCCATATACTCATAGTCCCCGCAGCGTGCTAAACATCAAAGAAAACGTTGAAAGCGCATTCCAAGCCAATTTTAAAATCGCATTGTCTCCGATTTGTGTTTAATCTTGCAGTCTATTTTGACAGACTGGTGTGTATTAATCTAATATGCATTTGTGCATGCTTTCATGTAGTAGGGCTTGAGTTGCGCTCAACTCGCTTGAAAATGTACCCAGCGTTACATTTTCAAGCGTGTTGAGCGCATGGTTTGCGTGTTTTAATGATAAGTTTACAGGCGTTTCAAAACACAAACTGGCACTAACAAGAACAAAAGCAACGTTACACTAAGGCACTATGGCTGCAGATAAATAATGACCGACGGCGAGAAGCAACTTAAATAGTCACTAAATTATCAGTCAATTGCCCACAGGTGTGGGCTCTGCTGCCCTCCGCAGCAGTGGGGGAGGCGGGGAGGCGTGACAGAATATAGCAAACACATTTCCTTAAGAAACATGCACTTCAAAATAAAAAAGCTTATTTTTAATTCATTAATGTAATTATTTATATTACATTTATATTGTATATATTATATATATCGTTTTATTTAGAATTTCTGAGTTTTGTGAATGTTGCAGTATGTGGCAGTAAATGGTCATGTTTAATGTCACACAATTTGAAACTTCTTTATTTTATATGTACATAATAGTGGAATATAAGTGTGTAAACCACCACTGACTGTGAAGGGTGAGACCGAGGATGACCTCCTCATGTTGAAATGAATGAAAAGACATCCCTGAGTGCTGTACGTAACCCTTTTTTCATGTCTTTTGTCAACAGAAAAGCTAGCGGAGCTATGTTGAAGTGCTGATCAGCTGACAGATCAGATATCGGCTCTTTTCACCTAGCCTTCACAATATGTCTCTTTCACGAGTTTGTCTTCATAGGCATCCCCCTCCCCCCAACAGATAAATAGATAAATAACAATAAATAAATGAATAACTAATAACTAAACAATCTTTCCATGCAGCTCTCTCTCTCTCTGTGTGTGTGTGTGTGTATGTGTGTGTGTGTTACCTCTCTGCTCAGGTGACGGTGTGTCTCTGGGCACTTCAGACAGAAACACTCTGACATCGTCCAGAGCCTTGCTGATCACCGGCTCCTTCGACCTCAGCTCTCTCCTGAACGCCTGAAACACACACACACATAAATATACATAACCACACTTACACATAGGCACATATAATCCTAAAAATAACCACAGTACAAAGCACTACCTTTATTATCAAAAGTTTCTCAGAAAGTAAAAACAAAAGGCCGGACTGTGTGTGTGTGTGTGTGTGTGTGTGTGTGTGTGTCTCCCTCTCTCACCCTGTGTGTGTCAATCTGTGCCATCACGGCGGGCATGTCGCCCCCTACTGGCGGCTCCTGCTCCAGCTGGTGACTTTTGACCCTCAGCCAGTTCAGAAGCTCTTGCAGTGACATGTGGAGCCTCTTCCACGGGGCCATCTCTGAGTCCAGGTGAGCTCTGTGCACACACACGTGTACGCACGCACACACACTTCTGATCATTTGCATTTAGCATATTGAATATTTATTTAGCCTTTTAACATGTGTTACAAAGTGCTTCACACAAAATAATATTTTTTTGAATTTAAAGTGCCCATGAAATGGCTTGCTGAAACTTAAGAAATCACAGCGGGACATGTCGAGGGAATTTACTTCTTTCTATATTAGCCAATCGTTTATTCAAAGATCTAGTGACTTATAGCTCTACAGAAAATGTTATTGGACGTACAAACTAAAACACTAAGTCAGAACACCTGTGTATTTCGATTGTGACTTTAAACCTAGCTTTTACTAGGCTTTATTACAGGTATATTCTGCTCCATTATCGACATTCCTGATTGGCTGACTTGACCTCAGGTTGGCTGACTTGACCTAGTCAACAGAACCAACAGGTGCAGCAAAACTGACGAGAGTAATGTAAACGGAGATGTCACTCCAGCGGGGTCTGGACACGCCCCCACACAGTCTCCAGTAGAGGTCTAACCAGGCCAACATGATTTGAAAATATAGCTGAACCCAGTTCACCTCAATTCAATTCAATTGACTTGGCCTGACCTCATGCTGATGGTCTTGTTCCGCAGGTCGTTCCACCGCTGGCCCATGCAGTCCAGGCGTCTCTGCAGCATGACGCTACCCTCGGACTCCCCCAACGAGGCCACAATCCTCTGGCCGTTCTCGTCCAGGGAGTGGTAGAGCTCCGCCTGGCCATCGATCTCGGCCTGGAGGTCCTGGACGCGAACAAGACAAGAAAAGAGAAAGACAAATAAAAGAGTAAATAAATAAAAACAACAACAAACCACAGTGCCCTATAGGTGGTCTCTACAATCTCTAGGTAATTGCAGCTATCTTCTGGGAAACTACAATTACAGCCTAGCTGGAGCAGCGGATAATGGAATGATTATTTGAGAGAATGATTTCCTCTCTAAAAGCAGAGACAACCCCTGGTGACACCGGCGTAGACCGGCAAGGTTAACGCATCTCCGAGAGAATAATTTCCACTACATAAATGTCAAAGCATTTAAACCTAGACATCCACTAGTGGCAATTACAGCTGGAGTCAATCTATTCTAGAATGTCTCTGCTCATGCATAAAGACAACTCTATTTGGTGGCTATCAGTGTCAAACAAAGCTACATCCAGTTGCCAAACTGTCCGTTGTCCGTTAACGTCTGGACAGCTGAAAGGAGAACTCTGGATGCGTTCAAGAGAACATTTGATTTGTCCAAATATTTCCTAATTCAGTAATTCAGTACTTCTGCAAGCGCGTATCAAAGGTATGTTATGCTGTCATTCCTAATTGATGAATGGACACATAAACAAATGTAGATGACGTTAATTCCTGTTCATTTGTTAACACAAACACAGCTACATTTGACTGAACTTAGGATGAGATCTGCAGTAATACTTCCTGACATATTTACCTTCATAATACATTTTTAGCCTTTCTCTACGGCCACAGAGCAGTGGAGACTACGATTTACACAGGACTTACACAGGAGGTTGATACCTTAAGCTAGCACGAAACTCTCCACACAATAAAAAGAGCCTCATGGACCATTCATTTCTAACCTGCACACGGTAAACCTTCCGGCGCAGCATGTCGCACAATCCTCTGCGATCCCCAACTAGGCGTCAGCAAGGCGGAAATACTCCATAGACCCCCAACTAGATGCTCGCCATGAGCTCAAAGTGTGCCTGTGTGGGGTGTGTGTGTGTGTGTGTGTTTGTGTGTGTGTGTGTGCGCGCGTCCACGAGGGGTAGAACAATCCGGAGAGCCAAAGCGAGGGAGCGACAGACAGAGTTCTACATAAAAGGATGAGTCAGAGGGTGAGAGAGGAAGTAAATTAAACACGAAGCGGCAAACAGAGAGGAAGGAGGAGAGAGAGACAACTTGAAAGGGTGCGCAAAGCGATGAGTGTGCTCATTTTCCAATTAAACCTTATCTGTGTGGCGTGTTGCCGCCTGAGAGAGTGCGTGGAGACAAACTGTCTCAAGCACGCGAGTGGCCTACAGTACCGCTGTTGTATTCAGAGAGAGCTGTGTGTGTGTGTGTGTGTGTGTGTGTGTGTTTGTGTGTGTGTGAGAGAGAGTGTGTGAGAGAGAGAGTGTGTGAGAGTGTGTATTTCAAGGACTGTAATATATTTTCGAGTATGTGTCTATCTGTGTGTTTTTGTGTATACCGAATGTATACACCTTTTCAAGGTTTATACACTGTCCAGTATGTACAAGGCATTTGTGTGTGTGTGTGCGCCTTTTCCATCAGAGAGTGTGTGTAGGCGAAGGGTGAGGACTGGGGGTCAAATATGTTCTCTTGCAGAACAGAGCCTTCCCTTCAACACCCACAGTGTGGCGGGGGAGATGTGTGTATGTGTGTGTGTGTGTGTGTGTGTGTGTGTGGGGGGGGGGGGTTCTGGCTTTGTCCCGGCAGACCAATGAGATGTCTCGTTACTGCCGAGTCGGAATTCCGGCCATACCAGCCGGGCAAACGACTCGATACAAATGTCGATTATGCAGCTGTGGTGGGGAGACGGAAAAAGGCGGAGGAAATATGATGAGGGGAGTAGGTTCGCTGAGGCAGGGTCCGGGTGTGACCTGAACTGAACGGGGGGAGGGGGCCCAATTGTGTGCCCTGAGGTGCTCCACCGAACTATTTTATCATATTTTAAAGTAGTGTGCAACTATGTGTGAAAGGGGCAGGGGTTGAGGTTGTGCGGGTCAACGCCAACCCATTGACATTGCATTGGCTGGCTGGCTAGAGGCTACCTGCCTTATTGGTAGTGTGTGTGTGTGTGTGTGTGGCCATGTGGGATGGGTTTTTTGTGTGCATTAGCACTCTAACTAACTTTTAAGTTAGCACACTAAATATAAATCTATACTTGTCACTGAGTGAGTAGGCGGGCATTAGCTTTACTGTGGCTTTGCGCCTGTCCCTGTGTGTGTGTGTGGCCTATACCTTCCACTGTGCCAGCAGGTTCTTAGCGACGTCAGGCTGTTCCTGCAGCCTCTCCTTGGTGGTGGCGTCTATTAGGACATTGCAGGTGGTCTCGGCCTCCGTCAGCCAGTTGAGGAACTTCTCCAGGTCCAGGTAGAAGTGCTGCAGCAGCCGCAACGCTGCCTCCAGGGCAGCCTCTCTGTCGGACACACTGACACAGTACACACACAAGAATGCATGTGTAATCACAGCGCATGCACTGAGGCGTGCGTGGAACAGATGATATCCAGAAGAATTATTATTACGCGTGATGGGACGCCCTGTTGCGTGCCGACGGTTTTGTACGATGATTTTGGATTTGAGATTTTCGTGAGATGATACATTGTTATTATTTATAATATTTATTTAGTATTATATTTATAGCATAAAGATTATAATTTTGGATAAAAGTATCTGCTAAATGACCCAACTGTAATCATATTGTCGGACAGTGTGTGTCTGGCAGTGTGTGTCTTCATACCGCTTGTTTATGTGCGTCCAGGTGTTTGTCAGGTCACCGTCGACTTGCGTGACCCTGTGTGTGTCGTCATTGGCGTACTCACTCGACAGTTTGTTAGCCAGTGCGTTAGTCTCGTCCACCTGAGACTGCCACTGGCGCAACTCCTTCACGAAGATCTGAAAGAATACAGGGTCGATACAAAGCGCTGTCTCAACGCTAGGATAAAAAGCTAATGTAGAATATTATGTTGTATTACTGATTATTGATGTAATGGAATACACATTTGTTTATAGATGCAGATGACTGTAGTTCATGCAATCTATTTTTTTCCAATTTCGAGTTTTGTGATCGAATATTTTCCCTGTGTTTAGGTAAGATTGCGTTTACAAGTATAATTTCTATGTGTATATTATACAGTATGTTTTTGTCTTTGTTTGCTACCTTGAGCTCAGCGTTTTGTTTCTTCAGCGCCTCTACCGTGTACGTTATCTCCTGCCAAGACTCTAGCCTGTCATTGGCCAGCTTGATGAGATGCTCCACCCCTTTCTTGGCCTCTAGCCAATCGGTGGAGTCCTGCAGCATGTTGTGGAGCTGCTTCGTCCTATCAGAGAGCTTGGTCTGGGAGTCCTCCCAGTGGGCCTGAAGCCTGTCAACTATAATGTGAAAAGGAAGAAAACAGTTGGAAAACTGTTAAAGTGGAATGCATTTGAGTTTTTTATAATGTGGTGTCTAACTTACTGTAAACAGTGTGTGTGTTTGTGAGACATACTGCGTTCAGTGATAGCATTGCGGGTGTCCTGGTTGCTGGTCTTGTTCTTTAAATTCTGGGCTTCAGTAATCTGCCTTTCCAGTTGGGGGCGACGCTGGGCCATCTCCTGCAGGGACCCCTAAAACAACACACACACAACATTGCTTTTTGTTGTCAGTTCATTCACAAATCCAAATATAAAATCATCAAAGAGGAAGGAAGAACATTTTTTTTCAAATATCTATGGAAATACATAAATACGCTACAACCAAAAGATGTATGCTGACACAGCAGCACAGAAGAGACTATATTATAATAATAGTAATACAAGTACATCAAAATGTAAAAAAAAACAATCTAATATTTCCATACAGATTTGAAAAGTGATTTCATTTTTAAATGCAAGATAGGATGCAAAGTCCAACAAGAATGAAAACATATGAACAGGAGGCTGCTTGTGACCATTGAACTCTGACCTTGAGCAAGTTTATGTTACTGTTGATGTCGTCCAGGTCGGCCACCACTACTCGCTTGTTATGCACCATGTGATCCAGCATGGTCAGCCAATCGGTGAGCTCAGCCCAGGACTTGTTGAACTGAGCCAAAGCTGCAGGTTCCGCCTGGGAGCTTCTTAACAGAGATTCATCTGGAACACGCACACACACACACATCAGTCAGCTTCTTCTCTACACTATCTTGACCTATTCATGTACGTTTTTACACTAAACCACGCTAAGTCTAAAATTGAGCCTTCCCAAAGTGAGACTGGGCTCACCCAAAACATTATTATCACCATCCACAAGGTAATGCTTTTTGTCTGTTATCTCTAAATATTGCAATTCTTGTAATAACAATTACAATTTACAATTTGATCATTTAGCAGACGCTTTTATCCAAAGCGACTTACAATTACATGGTGCTATTACATG
>JAODLI010045503.1:0-17215 GCA_027575585.1 Percopsis omiscomaycus
TAAGGCGTCGGTCTCGTAAACCGAAGATCGCGGGTTCGAACCCCGTCCGTGCCTTGGTGACTGGCAAGATGGAATCCTTTTCAACTCGTCTGTTGCAGGTATCTGAGGTCATACTGTATGTCCGGATAATGTATTGGCCACCAGTGAGCCGACCCTAATATTGATAGCGACGTCCTATCACGTTTCGTCCTGCCACCTCCCAATTTGTAGCCCAGTTAGTTTATTTATACAGTCTATGAGTTAACCTCGATTTTACGGCCAGGAACATACACACAACGTGGTAATATGAAATAGGCCTACAGTAGTTTCACTGTAAATCGGGGGGGCAGGACCCCACCCACAAGTGTTGTCCCCCCTAAAAATAAAATTAAAAAACACGCTGTGTATTGTAAATAATATAATGATATAGCCTATACTTAAAATAATTATGTAAGTAGTAAAACTATACAAATGAAACTCTGCTGCCCAACAGGCAGGTTGTGCGGTGGATGAGAAGTGTTGTCTCTTCACAACCGACTCCAGGGGCTCCAGAGCAGACCCCAGCACAGAGCCAGCCTTCTTCATAAGCTTGTTCAGTATCTTGCTGTCCCTGGCTCTGATGCTGCTGCCCCAGCAGATGGCTGCGAAAAAATTGCGCTTTCGACAACAGACTGATAGAACATATACAACATCCTGCTGCATACATTAAAGGGCCTGAGTCTGCTACCCAGGTATTTGAAGTTCTAAACTACCTCCACCTCCTCTCCTAGAAGGTGAATGGTGTTCAATGTTGGACCTGGACCTCCTAAAGTCCACCACCATCTCCTTTGTCTTTTGTTGCGTTTAGGAGGAGGTGGTTGCTCCCACACCACAACACAAAGCGGTCAACCAGATCCCTGTACTCTCCACGTCATCTCCACGGCTGATACACCCCACAATTGCAGAATCATCCGAGTAATTCTGTAGATGACAGGACGCTGAGTTGTGCTGGAAGTCCGAGGTGTACAGCGTGAAGAGAAATGGTGAGAGTACAGTCCCCTGGTGCTCCTGTGCTGCTGACCACCCATTCAGACACACCACCCCTCAGTCGAACAAACTGTGGTCTGTCTGTCAGGTAGTCAATAATCCAGGAAGTTGTGGAGGTGTCCGCCTGCATCTTCTGGAGCTTCTCCCGCAGCAGTAAAGGCTGGATCGTATTAAAAGCACTGGAGAAATCAAAGAACATGGTCCTCACAGTGCTGTGAGCCTTATCCAGGTGCGAGTAAGCTCGCTGAAGCAGGTAGATGATGGTATGCTCCACAGCAACCTCAGGGCGGTAGGCAAACTGCAGTGGGTCAATGGAGGTGGTCACCTGAGGTCGCAGATGGGCCAGAACCAGTCTCTCCAGAACCTTCATGATGTGAGAGGTGAAGGCAACCAGACTGTAGTCATTGAGGGCAGATGGAGAAGACTTCTTTGGCACCGGAACAAGGCAGGATGTTTTCCACAGCAGTGGGACCTTCTCCAGGCTCAGGCTGAGGTTGAAAAGGTGTTGTAAAATCCCACATAGCTGGTTTGCGCAGGCCTTCGGGACTCTGGGGCTGATACCATCCGGACCAGCAGCTTTGTTCCGGCACAGTTTCTCCAGCTGCCTCCTAACTTGACTGCTTGAGACAGACAGGCGGGTGGGGAGGCAGAGGGGCGCACAGTGCTTACTGCTGGGGGTGGAGATGTTGATATATATATATATATATATGTGTGTATCTCTATCTCTATCTCTATATCCCCTATCTCTATCTCTATCTCTATATCCCCCGTCACGCGTCTTCTTCGGACACTAGCCCTTTTACAGCGTTTTCAAGGCGGAGAAATGCTTAAAGCTATTCTTGGTAGAACCAGATAATCGCCTGCCGTACCGTTTCTGGTCGCTAGAATGCGCCAGTATCCTATTACACAATACAATGTAGATAATCCTTCAGTGGTGGTGTCAGTCAACGACCATTCAATCAGCATCTATAGCGATGACTAGTGATTCCTTCTAGGCCTAGTCATATTGACTATCCAATATTTTCTGTCTGCTCTGTCAGAAAGCTCAAGAGGCCACACAGGAAATTCTGGTATGTAGCCAAATCTAGGGAACAGTCTCCAAGTGTCCTTGAGCAGGACAATATGTATCTTGTTTTTGTTACTTTTTTTGTATCCTATATTTACACAAATAAATATTTAGTTCTGATTGTGGTGAGAGATATCTGTAGTCAAAGTACTTTCCTGCATCACCTGTGTTGTGGAATTTTATATTATGAATTACTCTTACACAACGAACTGTCTTTAACTGGGTTTTTAATTGCAAATGGGTATACGCTTTGTCAAAGACTGTGCTGGTCAGTGAGATAGAATGAACGACCTTCAATAACACACATGCATGTTTATATTGTACCACACAACACATCCTGCCTCTCTTCTCCTCCCCGGCTCCAAAAAAGGCTGTATAATCCAAACACCCATTGGTTAGCCTAAACCATCCATGCCTTTACTGAGAAGCTGACCAGTGACCTAGGCTGCTCACGTGTGTCCCAAATGCAGTCAAGATAAGCATATTAACACTAGGCCTAAGGTTTAGACTGTTAATTGTGGTCTTTTTCCACCACAACCTGGGTCAAGCATCACATAATAGACATAAAAGGATGTTAACAGAAAAGATAGAAATGAAGAAAGAAAATGCGACGGAAACCTTTGATGCCATCACTTAGGCAAATGGCTGTTAATTATTTTTCAACTTTAACAGAGGCGGTAGCTCTATGTAGTTATGAGTGGGCTATTTGTTTCACTTAACAAGACTGTTTTTAGGTAATTGTTTCTTGTCAGAAGAAACAATGCTGCACCACTGCAGCTTACGCTGGTGCAGTGGGCCCTGGATTCGTCCTGGTGCAGGAGTGCGTAGGCAGTTCCTGGATGAAGAAGGCATTGATGCCATTGACTGGCTCTCCTCCGGGATGTTATCTATTGGTGCATTAGATGCCGCCAAGCAGTGCCACAGCATTCAGGCAGCGAAAATAAAATAAGCAATCTTTTATAAGTACTTTTTTATTGGCACAGACTGTTACACAATCACAATATTGGTGTAAGAGATTTGAGGTAAGAAAGTAATTTTTTTGACCAAAACTATATTTTGTTTAGTACTATTGCAGATACAATCATATGATTTATATTAGATTAAATTGTAGTTTCTCAGGCACAATGTGATGCATTTCTCCCCTGCTACAACAATGGTTGACAGGGGTGGGATGGGTGGGATGGGTTGTAACACATCTTCAAAAAGTGTTACAACCATCCCCTTACTGTACATTAACAACTAAGAACGCTTTCTTGATTTTAATAAGATGGTTGACTCGGTTCCAGGCTTAAAACTCTATATATAAGGAATTTCTGAAATATCAATGAAGGAATGAATGGGAAATTCACTTCTGGAACCGGAGCCGTGGGCAGTCACTGTTGAGATCTATTAAAAGCTGTTGTTTATTTTCGAAAAGATACCACAAAATTAAACAATGTTGCAATTCATATTATAATTGTTATCATATTTCTTCTTCAACTTGTATGTAACTACATGTGCTGACCTTTCTAGGACACCATCTTCACTTTAAAGTATACATAGACCTACTATTACTTGACCAACATTTTAAAAGTAAAAGTATTGATGTAAAAAATATACTCAAGTAAAAGTAAGAAGTAGCTAAGTTAAAAAGTAGGCTACTCAGAGCTAAGGAAATGAAAAGGAAATACAAAATAAAGTGCATAGTCACTACCACTGCCTTATCTGTATGTCTCTACCTACAGCTGAGTGTGCTAGAGGAGTTGAAAATAACATTTGGAAATGAATTGATGATTAGAAGCAATTTAAATGTATTGATTTAATTAAAGTATTTGATTGTGCTGCAGGGGACGAAGCTGGGCCGATCTTTTATACTGTAGCTCTGAGCTGCTTGTGATCTTCGTTTAATTATTTAAAAGTTATAAAAATAATTTATTTAGAAACAAAGGGATGCACAGAGTAGCACAAAAGTACTTTGCATCATTCAATTAATACTATCAAAATAAAATGACAGATTTTGAAAAAAATACTATAAAAAGCTACTTAATTACAGTTACGAGAATACTTGTTATTGATTACTTCCACCTCTAAAGTAACGTCTACAGTGCTGACCTAGAGGTCTCCAACTTTTGCACTCTCACATCTTCTGTGGAGTCTGCTTTCATGTCAAAGACCAGACCATTTCTATACATCAGTATGGCAGCCTCACTGTCTCCCTGTCTGAGATCTGTCATCTCCAAGTCTCTGGAATGCACCAGCACCTGACTCTTATAGTCAGGACTGAAAGCCTCCTCACAGGTTCCCTCCTGAATGCTGGAGACCTCGAAAATTTCAGCATCCTCCAGGTCTTCTGTGCTGTCGTCGGTTGTCTCACAGTCTTCTCTCAGGACAGTGACTTGCTCGAGGTCCTTGCTGGGTAGTGGTCGATGGAGAGTGAGCTTGTGGACTTCCTCTTTAATCTCCAACATTTCCTGGTAGGATCACATACAAATGTAAGTTTACAATATTTGTCAAGTATTGCATGATGGATAGGCACTCGTTAATGGCCTTCCTTAATATTTTTACTTCTAGATACATGGCTTATGTGGAATGGCAACTCTTCCTCAAATCTTGAGGAAATGGTATTTCCTTCGTTAATCTTTTTTCAACAAGCTTTATGAAAACAATAGCATAATCAAAAATCCTAGGACACTTTGTAGACTGTGTTACCTGTTTAGTGTTACTGTTTTTCTCTACAATGTTTTTGTGTTACCTGGTTGTCTAATGGAAATGTGGCTGGGCCAGGAATAACAGGCATTAACACCGGAGGATAGATCCTGTTTTTAATTCTAGAGTAAGGAACGCATTAAAAATCATTATTAAACAGGAACAATTAACAGGAATTAATATCTTATGTAAACATGTCATGACAGGCATTACCTACACCAAAATGAGTAAAGTAAGAATGTGTTGAATTTCTATTTTTAATCAGTTAAACGTGTGTTATTTCATTACAAGATTTTTTATTACAACAATTTGTTGTCAAAAACAATGATCACCTTGAAAGTAACTCACCTCTTTAATTGTGGCAGGATAAAGGTGCACATTATTGAGGTTAAAAGAAAAGCACACAGCATAGCCAGACTTATCCACACTAATTTGGGGGAAAATGTATTATTCAATAGTCATTACACATGGAAATACTCTAAACAAGGCTGTGGGTACATTAGAAAGCCTAAAAATGTCCTACCTGTATTTCTCAGCTTGGTTTCATGAATACAAATGGCTTTAGGTCCTTCCCCTCCCTTTGTCACTCCTGCCACACTGATGTTATATGTGGCCCCGGGTTTCAGGTTTTCAAATAGGTATTCTGTGCTCAATTCTGATACATTGTGGCAATCTGATGAAATTTAAAAAGAAAATCAGAAATTTAAAAAGATACAGAAAATACATGTGACAGAAACTGTTATAGTTTTTATACTTTTGAGGCATTCTTTGTAGTAAGTAAGTAAGTAAATGCAATATAGTTTAATGACATGCCTTTATGCCCCAGAGTCTGTCAAAATGCTGTAGCTGTTTTGAGTCATCAATTAAAATATTATTTGAATTCCGATATGGCTAGCCATAATATTACGTGAGCTGTAAGGCTACGGTTATGTGGATTTGCCAAAGAACCTTAAAAATCATACACAGAATAGCGTATTTATACTCAACTATTTTGGTTTTGAATGCTGAGTAAATCAGCTTCCTCTTGAAGACTGGTTTCACTGCAAACAGTATAGTGAGTGAGGAAGCCTCGCTGGTCTTTAGCAGGTATAGGTTTCCAGTACACCACCACAGAGTCATGTGACTTAGTTTTAATGTGAACCTCTTGAGGTTCAATGTGGGGTGCTGAAACAGGAAGACAAAAGTATTGTATGTTATTACAAAGTTGAATAGCCTACCTAGTACAAACCCCAACTCCATCACATTAAAGTTGGCTTGAAAGTCTAACTGTCGCATTGCTGCGGCTCTTTTTTCATACAGCACTGAAGCTTTATTTCATGTTGCTTACCACCCTCCTTTTTATAGAAGAGACACATTTGTACTGTCTGTGGGATCCCTTCAACACACTTATGTTCAATATAATGGTAGCGAACATAGTCTTCCATCTCTGTAACAGCACAAGTCAGCGAATTTTCAGTTCATCACAATGCACACACCCTCACCCCTGAACACAACATTTGTAAATAGTAAATCCCTACTCTACCCCAATGTGGTAACAGCTGTTTAACTTACTATTTGTCATGCTATCATATTGCTCTCCTGATTTTAAAGTGTTCACTTTGTCTGGTCCATCCTGAAGCTCATTGTACCACTCAAAGCAGGTGTTTTGGGGAATCATTCCTTTTGATATTGGTTTGTCACAAGCTGGTCGGTAACAAAACAATGTTAATTATCTGGTATGTGGGAAAAGTACTACAAATGCATCAAGGCCTCTTAGAATCGAACATATGTTTTTTACGCAGGTACATTCTTACGTTTCAAATTTGTAGGTGTTTCGGCCTGTACATGAACATGTGTGGGATGGGATTTCCCTGCAGAATTGCTGGCGATAACAGAAATGTTAACAGGAGAGTTTGTGACAAAAATTTGGCATTCAGATGACACACTGGCCTGGCAGTTGTGCCGCTTTCGGCAAGGACAATGACGAGTCAACTGAGAGTCCAACAGCAAGTAGGTCACCCCACCCTCAGAAGCTGCACGTGAGACACCCTGAGAATAGAACGGAAATCACATCAAACATATTCAGCATATTGTTAACTAGGCTCTTTTTGTAGTCTAAGAATTAAAAGACCTTTATATTCATTATACAATTACAGAGAACAACGTGTTTTAATTGTCTGCTAAAAGTGAAAAATTTTTTTATCCAATGCAGCTTTAAAGGGATGTATTCATAAGCTCACCTTCCAGGATAGCTTAATCAAACGAGTGCCATTTCTAAAAGCTGTGGTTGTTGTGTTAACGTCTGATGGCTGTTCAATTTCTGCATATAGAACACACACATACACAAAAGTAAACTGGCAATGCTATGGTATGGTATCTATCAATATGTAGAATTGTGGCTTAGTAGAAGAAACATTTACAAATACAATTCAAACTATTGCCATTGTTCATAACATGACTTCACCTGCGGGAACTCTCCGAAGAGGAGACCAGTCACTCCACAGGGAATTAGACACCTGAGTCGACTTCTGTCTGATCTGTACCTGGTAAGCGGAACTTCTCTGGAGATTCTTGAGGCTGACCTTGTCTGATCAGATATGAATGAATGACTGAATTTAGTTAGTTAGTTAGTTAGTTAGTCATTTAGATGTGATTTTAACTCACCAGACTATACTGTAATGATGCAAAAATGCAAAATGGTGGATGCTAATTATACAAAGCATAACCAACACTTCAAAATGTAAAGGCATCTTTAAAGGTACACTTGCTGAAACCAATGTTAAAAAACTATGTGGTTTTGGATTAAATCCCAGCCACACTTCAGTGCTGAGTGTCTTAAATTCCTCTCTACTCATCCCCTTATTTCTCTCATAGGCTCACAACAATCTCTACCCCTCCACCTGCAACCACTTGCATTGAGTGAACAGTTGTGTTTCAAAAATAAACAGTGAGCAGGGGAGTGAATTTGAGGTTCTGGGCTATTAGGCAATTGAGGAGTGTACCTTTTTAAAATATTACTGTATACTGTACTTGTGTGGTTCTGTTGCTTGTCATCTTGAAATAGCTATAATCCCTTTCTCAAACTGTAGAAAGTAGGCCTAATGTTAAACCACTCAAAGCACATTCAATCAACATTCAAAGTGAATTATTTGAATAGGTCTACTCACACTTAAAAGACTCATCTGCAGGATTTGTCCAAACTGAAATCTAAATTGAATTAAAATGTCAAATGAGTCCATCAAAACAACCTAAAATATATTAATAGATGCTAGGTTAGAACAATGTCTCACATTTTCCCATGAATAAGTGGTGTCCTCCAGTCTCTTAAACTTCAGTTCTACTGAAGCTGGATATATTTCTGCAGCAATCCAACTTAAGGTGAGGTTGGTTGGGAACCAGGACATAAATATATTTTCTGGTGCAACATACTTAACTGTTAAGGAAATGCAAAACAATTATTTTCTTAATGATTTGCTCAAAGTTTTCCAGGTAATTATTATCTATAATATGTAATTACTCTAAGAAATGTTTTCATCAGTCTGCCATATTAATTAGTCAGCGTGGCTGCAAAATATACATTCCTCTCCTTGTAAATAAGATGTTGAATTAGGCATTGAACTATTGTTTCAAAAAGAGCAAATCATGTCCTTATTCCCTCGAAAATGACAAGAGCGTACCTGTATTATTGAGTGTAACAGTTGTGATGGGTGACTCGCAGCTGGAGGTGTTTACATGAGCCATCACCAATATAGAAATGGGACGGCCTTTTATTAATGCTTCTTCAGGAATGTTGTAACTGTTCTCATTGAGGTTCATGTAAGGCCCCGTGTCAGTATCTCTGCGAAAGCATTTGACACATAGGTGTATTTTTTAGTAATGCAGTGGATACAGGTTACTTAAATGGTGACCACATGGGCTTGCCATTTTGAATTGCTTGAAAAAAAGTTGCCTTGTCTTCCCTCCCAGACATTTGGGCCAACCCTTACCAAACTTTGAACAATTGATTGTTTGGACCAAACTAACTCATCAGAAAAATACGAAGAATAGACATTGTACTAACTAAACAGTAAAATGTATATGGCATTGTATGATTTACAATTGTGAGACATAACTAGATAGGATGCTGCTGTACAGCGATGGAACTTTAAATCCTCATTGTCCATATCCCATAGATTACATATGACCCTCAAACTTACTTATGTTTATAAGGAAATTACATTTCACTTATATACATTTCACAAATATATGTATTTGGTAGGGACAATTTAATTTTCCCTTTATATTGGTAGGGACATGTCCCTACTGTTCCTACCCAAACCTTCACCAATGGGCATAGGCCAAAAAGACATGCTGAGAGGATCTTCATCACAAGAATTAGGCTACTCTTTTTTTAATTAAGTGAAGAAGAAGTCAAAGCATTACAGATTAAGCAGTAATGCAATAATACAGTTACTGGAAGAAATCTGAGATGATATCAATCCTTCGACACAGTGAACCGGGCTCCACGGTTAGAGGGGGGTGACATGTGCTGATATGCGCTGATTACGTGATCAGAGGTTTGGTACATCCAATGTAAACAAAATAAGGCACAGCATGCGCTTTCTGCAGACTGGCCAAGTCACCGTTTATGAGGCGCTCTCTAACGTACGTACATCTGCCCCCAAGTTTGGTGACAATTGGACCAAAGGTTTAGGAGATATGACTACCTCATGTTGACGAAGCTAGAGGCCTCTCTGATTAACACAGCAAGGCATTGTGGCAAATAACATTAAATTGTTTACATCTTTGGCATACAATCGCAAAACTGTATGCCTCTTTCATACACTGAAAGAAAAATAACCCTAACCCTAACCTAACCCCAACCCTAATGAAAGAGAACCTTGCAAAGTTTAAAATGAAAAATGACCCATTATCACAAATACAATGACATTTTTCTGGAAGAAGACAGGTTATAAAGAATTTCAACTCACTTAAAGTAGAGGTTGTATGTCACTTTGCTCGTAGTCCTTATTTTGCTCCATTCACAGGTGTATTCTGTGTCAGTGGAGTTTCTTCTGAAGCACTGGGGACCAGACACCATCTCACAAGCTGATCCTTGGGGGAAATGCTTCATTTTATTGATCTGTTTCATGAAGTCATCTTTTAAGTAGTCCAATATTGCAAGTGAAATGTGACCAAGACTGCAATATCAACAACAACAAAATGAAATTGAGAATATACCACAATACACCTCATGAACAAAAGATAAAATGTTGTGTACAAGTAGTCAAAAATAAATTAAACAATACTACAATGCTGTCTAAATCAGTTTGGCCAAAAGTCCAACCAATTAACATGTATGTCCTCTGGCATTAGGCAATTGTAGTATTAAATCTGTAAACCTAAAAAACACCAATCTATAAAAGAAGCAAGAAGGACAAATGTTTGGATCTTTTCTATTTACTTTCACATTATAGAGGCGGAAAAGTAAAAGCCACATGATGCTGATAAGCTAACCAAGTGTCAGCCATGAGTTAAGCAAGTCCAAAGCCACACAAGATAAGATAAGATAAATAGGATAACTTGAGTTAGTACTTCCCCAAAGGGAAATGTATACATGTAAATAGGAAAAGATATTCCTTTACCTTTGCTGGCTGTAGCGAATATCATAATCATGGTAATTAATTCAGTTAGTGCACTACAGCCATTAACGCCATCCATTTTGTCCTCAGGATCCGCGTTGCCCTACATGTAGGGTGGTAACGTCTATAGATTAAACCTAGGCAGCCTGTTTCACTAACACTTCTTGTAACCCAGTGTGCTTACTAGGAAATGTCACAGAGGTTTTATGATCTCAGTAGCAGCACAAGGTTAACCATACTGATGTTGGGGGGAGGGGTGGCAGAGAGATACAGCAGTGGAAATGAATCACCGTTTGAAGTAAATTCATTAGTGTTTGAACACTGTCTGTCGGTCTGTCTATTTAATCTATTTAATCATACTAGTTTTAGTTAAGACAACCAAGAGCACTGGTGTACCAGAAGTCTCCCAGTAGTTTTCTTTTATTTTCTGAAGAACATGGCAACTTTTGCACCAGTAGCCTACCTGTTCTTAACGAGTGAAACCTATTCAACATATTCAATCAGTATTACATTTTCTGTCGTCCTCCCCTCCTACAACTCTCCTCGATACATTCTCATTCCATTCCCGTTTCCCATTTATAAGAATGTTTAATTCTAAAAGAATTTCACTTTCATTTTTAAAGAATAGGCTATTTTCAAATCCAGATATAGGTGTCAAAATTGCCATACTTCTTGCTATAGTTTCAGTGTGCTGTGAAGACTTCCCTGCTTCACTCTCAAAATGATTATGAGTAGCAACATACAGCTTTTACTCATGTATGGTGTTGAATGACACTGTGTCCCTGACTTGGCACCCGGGACATTGTAAGAGAATTCAGGTGGCATAATTGGCAGCTGATTAAAAAGAGCTAGCAGGGTTAGGTACAGTATTTAACACTAGCATATTGACGACATTGGAACATTGGATCTTGTGTCTGTGTATACAGCTCAAATAATACCGTTCAAATAAGGTACCACCATTGTATACAGCTCAAATAAGGTGCTATTGTCACAGGTAGCCTAAATGAAAACATATGGGCAAAGGGGATTGACAAATGGCAATTTAAGCAGTGGCATGATAGAGGAAAAAATACAAGGTTAGGTTAGTTGGAAGACATGAAACAGAATTAGGTGCAGAGAGAAATTGTGGCCTATTAGCAGCAGAAGCTGTTAAGGGGTGGGAGCTACGTGGAATTAGGAAGGAGGGAGACTCTTTTCATATTTCTTTGAGAGACATGGTTGATGGATAATCGAAGTAGGATGTGAAGTCACACTCCAGTACAGTACAGCTGTAATGTTACTGTTTCTGAAACATCAATAGAATAAATGAATGGTAAATACAGTTCCGGAACTGGAGCCGTTAAAAGTGGGTGGTCATTGTTGAGCTCTATTAAAATCTATCATTTATTTTCAAAAGGATACCACAAAATGAAACAATGTTGCAGTTCATATTATAATTGTTCTCATATTTCCTCTTTAACTTGTATGTAACTACTTGTACTGACCTTACTCAGTGTTAAGAAAATAAAAATGAAATACAAAATAAAGTGCATAGTCACTACCACTGCATTATCTGTACGTCTCTACCTACAGCTGAGTGTGGATGTAAGTGGAAAGGTTGAAAATATAATTTTGAAATGAATAGATCATTCAAAGCAATTCAAATGTATTGATAAATTAAGTATTTGATTGATTTTGCTTCAGGGAAGCTACTTTAAGCTAATTACAGTCACAAGAATTCCACCTCTAAAGTAGCATCTACAGTGCTGACCTAGAGGTCTCCAACTTTTGCACTCTCATCTTCTGTGGAGTCTGCTTTCATGTCTTTTTTCATATAGCACTGACCTTATATTTCATGTTACTTACCACCCTCCTTTTTATAGAAGAGACTTTGTACTGTCTGTGGGATCCCGTCAACACGCTTATGTTAATTATAATGGTAGCAAACATAATCTTCTATCCATTAGAATCTAACATGAAGTTTTTCACGCAAGCACATATGCGTCACATAGTTGCTGGTTGTAAATACAAATACCTGCACAAATACTGGACTGATAATGATAATGTGATAATGAACACTGCTATAACCATTATTAGTAGTAATATTATAATGATTTAAACATTTGAACAAGTTGGATCAACCCTTCAGTTAACTACCTATTAATTATCCAGTAGTAATTATGGTTACTCAATATCTATTATACATATTACAACATAGGCTATGTGCACTACTTTTGGTCTCCCCCTCAGGAATTGCTCTTGAGAAAATGTAATGTAATTGTCCCCTCCAAACTTGATATCAGATTCACGTCCCTGCGCAGGCACATTCTTACATTTCAAATTTGTAGGTGTTTCGGCCTGTACATGAACATGTGTGGGATGCGATTTCCCTGCAGAATTGCTGGCGATAACAGAAATGTTAACAAACGAGTTAGTGACAAAAATGTGGCATTCAGATGGCACACTGGCCTGGCAGTTGTGCTGCTTTCGGTAAGGATAGTCTGACAGCCAGTAGGTCACCCCCCCTCCCCCTTTAGAAGCTGCACGTGAGACACCCTGAGAACAGAACTGAAATCACATCAAACATATTCAGCATACTGTAAACTAGGCTATTTTTTTTGTTCAAGAATGAAAAGAAACAGATCTAACTTTTTTATGATGAAATTATATTTTTATTCATTCTACATTTACAGGAAACAATGTGTTTTAAATGTCTGCTAAAAGTGAAAAATTGTTTTGTTGCAAGTAGGACAAAATATCCTATGCAGCTTTGAAGGGATGTATTCATAAGATCACCTTCCAGGTTAGCTTAATCAAACGAGTGCCATTTTAAAAAGCTGTGGTTGTTGATAATAAAAACTGTGCGGGATGTTTATTGTAAGGCGAATGGCAAAAGAGTCAATAGGGCTAGGCAGGAAACATTGTTCAAAGGGTCAGGCATCGGCGTCAGAGTAGTAGGGGCAACTGTCAGGGTTGCGACCTCGTCTGCCTAGACACAGGTTATCTCTCTCTCTCTCACACATCTCCTGGTTACCTGTGTGATGTGTGCGTCTGTGTGTAGCGTGCAGCCCTTCCTACAGACGCTGTCCCCGGTGTGTGGAGATGCCCAGCTGTTGCCTATTCCAAACTGCCAATCCACTATTTGTACTCGATGCATACAGAAGTTCAGCACCAGAGTATTGACTACACGTTTCACGTTAGTTGTCTCCCGCAAAGAACTCGTTTCCCTATTCTGTGAATCCTGCTAACTCTGTGTCTCTGTGTCCTCACAGGGCTCCAGCCCCTCCCCCGAGTTTCATCTCTCGTTTACCCCTCGTGCCTCCCTGCATCTTCCCTCGTCCACGCTGTTTGGTTCTGACTCCTCGCTGCTCTGCCCCTCCCGGTACCGTCCCCCCGGGATCTTCTCTCGGACTGTGTTACGGAGGACTGTTTTCCCCGGTAACGTCCCCGTAACTGTCTGTCTCCCATGTCTCCCTCGTCTCCCTCGTCTGCTCTTTTGGCTCTGACTGCTGCCCTGCTCCTCCTGGTACCTTTGGCCTGTCCGGATATTCTGGTTAAGACCCAGCATGTCTCCTGGTTTCCCTCGTGCTCTGCCCCATCAGTACTGGGTTTGGAGGACAGCCTCTCCCGGTGACGACTATAATTCCCTCAAAGCACAGGCAGACACAAGTGGCTTTCTTGCTACTGGTTTATTTGAAGACTTCTCTCCAAATCCACCGTGAAAACTAAACACACATTATTGACGAGAAGCATCCAAACTACATGTCCTACACTGGTGCTGAAAGAGAACAGAAAGTTAAGCAAATGGATGGGGCTCCAGCAATGACAGGCGAGCGCAAAGGAATGGCCTCTATGGTGTGCGCCAAGGTGCAAGAGAGTGGAGGCACGGCTGTTAAAATGCACTGTATCATCCACCAAGAAGCCCTCTGTGCCAAGACAGTTCAGCTTGGCAATGTGATGAACACTATTGTGAAAACAATTTAAAAAATGTAACATAATTAAATCACGAGGGCTCTACCACAGACAATTCCAAGCTTTTCTATCTGATGTTGATGCTGAATACGGGAACGTACTGCATTCTGATGTGCGCTGGCTAAGCCAGCGGCTCCGTGCTGCAGCGTTTTCTTTCCCCCGAGATCAGAAATCGACCAGTTTTTGAAAGAGAAGGACTGGCCTCTTCATGAGCTGAGTGACCCTCTATGGTTAGCAGACATGGCTTTTTTAGTTGATCTTACTAATCATCTTAACACACTGAACAAGAGCCTACAAGGACAAAGACCAGCTTGTGACACAACCTTACGCGCACATGAAAGCGTTCTGTGTGAAGCTCTGTCTCTTTGAGATGCAACTACGCAACTTCAATGTTGCGCACTTCCCCAAGCTGCTTTTCCAAAGGCCAAGCTTTCTGCTGAAAATGGGAAATACGTGTCTGTGATCACATCTCTCATCACAGAATTCAGTCAGCGCTTCCAAGAGTTTTCTGTCATTGAGAAAGATATCAAAGTGTTCTCGACTCCCTTCCTGGTGGACGCAGCAGAAGTGGAAGAGAGACTGCAATCAGGATTTAGGTCATGTTTGTAAACAGTGTCTGCATGTTACTGACTGGCAAGCAACTGAGGCCTTAATGTAATTTTTTTACCTTCTCTGCACCGTTTAAAAAAAACGTGACTGGCATGCTGCTTTTGAAAGAGGAGTACAGATTGTATGTAAAACTGTTGAGTGTTTTTTCTGTTCAAGCCTCCGCATCCTGACCTTCAGACCGTTCCTTCCACATTGTGGTCAGCTGATAAGTATGATGTTGGCCTAGTTAAGGGATGTGACCCAGTGGTTATTGTTCCTAAATCTAACTTCCGCCCATGTCAAAAACAATATCCCCTGAAGGCCGAGGCCTTGGAAGGCATTAAGCCTGTCTTTCAATCTCTTTTGATGCCAGTGTCATAATTCCGTGATTCCTCGCCTGTGAGAACGCCTTTGTTACCGGTAAGACCTGCAAGCGGTTAACGCTGCTGTACTGTATCATTCCTTGTGCTAGGAGTCTTATGGTCAGGGTCATTGGCAGATCAGTAACTTCCCAGTTTGTTAAGATACACATTACAGCTCACTATCCCGCAGATGACTTTACTCTCACCCCTGATTTATATGATGATAGCGACTTTGATTCGGAGGACTCAAACCACACTTAAAGCACCCTTGTGATTAAGTGCCATGACGTTCCCCCTTCTCCCCTCCCTGGTATTTCCCTTTAGTTATCTGTGTTGCTAAGGACCATTACTTTTTTTAATGTTTTGGATTTTTATATACGCATCACTGCATAAATCATACATGTATACATATAATTGTTAATCAGTTAATCAGTTAACATATCGGATGTGGTCGTGGTATAATTTTATCCTTTCACGCTATGTATCTTATTCTTATTTTTTGGTTTGAACGTTGTACTAGTGAACTGCGTGGGACTCTGTACAAGGAACCTTGACAGTTTTATGTATCTACCTTGGGAGTGAACAAAATGTATGGTTACATCTGGTGTAAGTGAAGTGTGGAGATGTTTCTGTTCTATCTCATAAGTAAGTCACCCATCTTTTGTTCTTCAGTACGTCTTCTGTACCTTCTGCACTTGACAACTACCTTCTTCAGTTTCAAACTCTTTATCTTATCTGAGAATGCTTCTTCTTGATCTAGCTTGATGATAGCAAATTTGGCTTCTTTCCTTTCTTCTAGGGTTGTACTTTCATTGTTCTTTGCTTCAACACTTTGTATTCTTTGACTTGTCGTTTCAATCTGGCAACTGCTCTTACTACCCTTAACCAATCAGAGAATTTCTTTTGGCAATCCAATAATGATCTGTCTTCCTTTGTCTTAGTGTTACACACAAGAGCTTTGCGGAGTTCAGGATCATCTTGCTTGATTTCTCCCACCTTGCATTCTCTGTCAGGTAGTTCTTTTTGCCAAAGAAACGTCGTTCCTGTGAACCAGTTTGAAGTCTTAAGTTGCTCGGCAGTAAAACCTCGAGAGGCATGATCTGCCCGAGTTCAAGTCTCTGTATAGTCGTAACTTTGATAGGTGGAACTCTTAACTTTCCCATTACCAGACAGCAATGGACTTCGTCTGACTTGGCTCGTAGGTAAGTGCATTCACCATATCCGGAGACACTTGCAAAATGGTGAAGCTCATACTTTTTAACATTGCCAAAACTTGGAGGCAAGAAGCATCTTTTGATTTGTATTTCAGCCAGCTTTGGTAGGTCTTTGATCCAGGACTCCCACCAGAGCTCTTAAGTTTTCTGGAAGTCTCTCATCCCAGCCGATCTTCTCTCTGCACATTTGCTGGAGTATTTGTTTCCCTAAAAGGACGAAGGGTGCCATGAACCCCAGGGGATCATACATTGAGGCTACGGTAGAGAGCACACCTCTTCTTGTTAGCAGATTGGGTTTTGCTTGACCATGTAATGCACCACTCTACTACAAGAGCTCTCTCCATATGCGGTAAAGTCAAGGCCATGTCGAAATCTCTGATTGTAGCACGTTCTTCTTCTGGGATGGTTGCCATCACATTCTCAGTTTGCACACTTAAATGAAGTGTATGGTGTCTTCACTGAACTGACCTTGCCCATGTGCTTCCAGATGTTTTAGGCACAGCCAGGAGACGAGACCACTCCAAACAAGTGGACTCTCATTCTGTAGATTAATGGGATGGTTTCCAAGTTGCTATTCTCCTCCTCAGGGACCTTGTCTGAGTCGTCACGTGAAATGATGTCATCTGTCAGCAAAGCTGTGTGGTTGTGTGTGTGTCTCTCTCTCTCCCTCTCTCTCCCCCACCCCGCTCTGCCAGTGAGTGATTGCCGGAGTGAAGTCAGCTGTGCGGGAGGCCGACCAGCAGA
>JAODLI010045534.1:0-17210 GCA_027575585.1 Percopsis omiscomaycus
TTTTTTTTTTCCCCCCCCCCCCCCCCCCCCCCTCTCTGTCTGTGTGTGTTGTACAGATCGTGTCATGTCTGGCCAGTCTGTTGAAGAAGCAGGATTCCTCCGTGTGGACCTATCCCTCGACTCTTCAGGCTTACCATGGCCTGCTCAGCTTCACTGTACACAATAAGCCTAAGGTCCGTCTCGCGTGCCTCGTCCACACTAGTTACTGGTGTCATAAATGCTGTGATGGACTAGCCTTTTGGAGGCTGTGCTTTGCTCAAGTCCTCCACCCGTTGCCTTCTCTCAGGTGCGTAAAGCAGCCCAGCAGGCCGTGTGCTCCATTCTCAGAGGGAGTGAATTCCTGTTTGCAGATAACGCCCCGCCCCATCACCCTGCAGCCTCGACCACCGCCAAGTTCTGTATCAAGGAAATGGAGCAGGCCGGCGGTGAGAGAGTGTGCTCATAGTGCCGTTAGTCGGGTAGAACCCGTCTCTTTCCAGAAGTAAATGGCTACTGTGGTGAAGTTGACGCTTGTTCTTTCTGTAGGGATGAAAGAGGACACCACCATCCTGCATGTGCTGGGCCTTCTCAAGGAGTTGATGTCGACATTCCCCCTCGGGGCCGTCAAGTCCTGTTGTGAGACTCTGCTGCGCGTGATGACGCTCAGCCATGTGGTGAGAACGCACAGGCGTGGAGAGATTCCAAACCGTCTCTCTCTCTCTCTCACACACACACACAGGTTTTCAGCAATGTGTTTTTTGTTGCGTAGTTGGTGACGGCGGGTGCCATGCAGGCCTTCCATAAGCTCTTCAGTGGCAAGCCCAGCCCCGCCAACCTGTCGCCTGAACTCAACGCACAGATCATCACGGTGAGAGAACGCGTGCACCGAGCAGTGAAGCGATGGCGCCGATGGCCATGCTGCACCACAGACAGTTATAGCATTGGCAAAATATCGTGTCTTTCCCTATATGTAGGCTCTCTACGACTACTTGCCCGGTGAGAATGAGCTACAGCCTCTGCTGGCCTGGCTGACTGTTATGGAGAAAGCGCACGTCCATTTAGCCAGGTAATATACCGATGTCATGAAATGACTGCTTTAGATCAGTGGTTCTCAATCTGTGGGTTTGGACCCCCCCAAGGGGTCACACGATTATTCTAGAGGGGTCTTGAAATGATTTTGAAATAATCTACATCATATCTAATTTCTTCTTATTCTTCATGATTTCTAATCTTGTTTAATTTAATTTTATTTTATTTTATTTAAATGTGTATATGTTTTTCTAGTGCCGTTTTAATATTGTTTTAACTGTACATTTTAAGATGTAATTTAAAAAAGTAGTTTAATTGCTTGCGTCAAGGGGAGTCACAAGCAATAAACCACATCTTTTTGGGGGTCAGGCATCAATACGTTTTTAGAATCACTGCTTTAGATCGATTTCCTAATGTTTCGCGTGAGACCATTTTGTTTATTATATTTCCTGTCTCTGCTTCCAGCCTGCAGAGTTCCCTCAGTATGGGCCACCTCCCACGCCTGTTCTCTGCGGTCGTGCCCTGCCTTCTTTCCCCCCACTCGCAGGTTGTGTCTGCAGCCACCAGTACACTCAAGGTAATTAAAGTGGGGTGTGTTCTAAAATGCAGGTTCATTACTCAGTTTCACAACTGAAGCCTGGTGCTTCCATATACGCACTGTATGTGTTATTGGATAGAAAAAGCCAGTCATAGTCTTAGTGATATGTGTATGACTGTGTGTATCAGACGCTGTTGAATGAATGTGTGGCCCCTCATATGGACGAAATGGGTCCCATCACAGCCACAGCCTCTGTTGGGAACCCCTCGTACATCTGCAAAATGTTCCGGTAAGTTCCCTATTTACAGTCACTCAGTTGCAGTCCTCTCTCATTTCCTAGGCATTGTACAAATTGTAATCTTAACAATTCTGTGTGTGTTCTAGGATTGTGGAGGAAGGGTTGTCGTACCGTTTCCACGCCTCCTGGCCATTTGTCCTGCAGGTCCTGGGCTGCTTCTACCGGGCTGCTGGGAAACAAGCACACCCAGTCATGACCAAGGTAACACATGTGTACTGTTATGGAACACTACAGTCAAAACTCTCTGTATGTTTCCTACACCCACATGTCTCCTGTTGTAATATTCCGAGACGTTTGTTCAGAATAATATGGGGCCTTTAATTCACTGTGTTGCAATGAAGACAACACCCGGCGTGTGGTGGAATAGTGAGATAACTGCAGGATGTATCTCACTGTGTGTGTGTTGTGTCGGCAGTCTCTGCAGTCCTTGGCAGACCTACGCTCCACTCCACGCTTCCCCTTCGGCGGGGAGCTGGACCTCGCTGTAGGCGGGGCCGTGGAAAGCATGGGGCCCGAAGTCTTGCTGGGAGCCGTGCCCCTTAACGTCACTGGCTATGAGTAGGTGAACACATACACGCACGCACACACACACACAGAGAACAGAGAACAGCAGTGTTTTTAGAGTTGACTTGACTGGGTTTGTGCACGTTTTCTACAGTGACGACCTGGAGTTCCCACGCAGCTGGCTGGTTCCCGTCATACGAGACCACGTGAAGAACACCCACCTGGCTTTCTTCACCTCCTATTTCCTGCCCCTGACTTCCACGCTCAAGCAGAGGGGTGAGCCTACTGTGCGGTGAACGGGGTGTTTTTAGGAGCCTGCGTTTGTGCCGTACCTCACGTTTTCTCTGTATCTGCGTTGTAGCTGAGCAGCTGGGACAAGCAGGACAAAAACTGGAGGCCAAAGTGTATGAGACCTTAGAATTGCAGGTAGCGTTTTGTTATTAACATCATGACATCATGACATTTCACTTCTGTAACACTGACATGAGGTGTGTTGACTCTCTGTATGTCTGTGCTCTCTGTACAGATCTGGAGCATGCTCCCTGGTTTCTGCACGGGTCCTGTGGACTTGCTGTCCTCCTTCAAGGGCCTCGCCCGGCCCCTGGGTATGACCATCAACGAACGGCCGGACCTGCGCCTCACAATCTGCCAGGCTCTGCGAAATATCATTATCAAGAGCTGCAACACAGGTAGACGCCCATAGAGTACAGACTGACACCCCCACAGACTGCATGAAGCCAACTGTCTGCAAAAGCTGTCCTGTGTTTCTGATTTGTGTTTGTAGAGGAGCAGAAGGCCGAGGTGGGCCGCTTCTCCAAGAACTTCCTGCCCATTCTGTTTAACGTGTACAGCCAGCAGCCTGCTGCTGGGGACTCTGCCCCCTACAGGATGGCTGTCCTCGACACCATCAGGGTCTACCTGACTGTTACCGATACACAGGTTTGTTTGATAAACGGGCACCTTAATGCCGGCCACGCCTGGAGCCCTTCATAAATGCAGCCTTCCTTCTCTTTCCGTAGATGGTCTGTACCTTCCTGCAGAAAGCTACGGAGCGACTGAGCAGTGCAGACAATACTGAATTCATACGGTAGGATGAATCCACTGCTGGAACAATAGAATTTGTTATGCTTTGGAATAGTTTGCTTTCAACTATATTGTACTGCTGTTCCTTACATTTCTTGTGGTGCTTTTATGTCTCAGGCTGGCAGTCATGGACCTCGTGATTGCCCTCGCTCCCTGTGTCGATGATGTCACCATGAGTAAGACCTTTGGCCTGATAAGGCCATATCTGGAGGTAAGGATTGTCACAAGTACAGAATCTTAGACTGGAGAACGGCATTCCTTGAAAACCAATAACTAACATGTGAAACTGTTACTTCAATGAATATTTCAATTCGTTACAGCTACATTTTGACTAGAATTACCAATGTGGCTGAAACCAGCTTTACAAAAAACATCCCTGCTGCACCAGAGTGCAGAGTGGCACTTCTCTTCTCTACTCCTCACAGTGCTCATGCTCACATCTTCTCCACCACTCCCCCCTCCCCACAGCCGTCCACACTTTTGTGGACAGCTGTGTTTCAAAACATAAACTGTGAGCTGAGGCAGAAATATGGGGTTATGGTGGCGCTGTAACACAATCAATTTTACCATTTAGAAATATTTAGCCTGTGTGTCCGTGTGTAGACCAAAGAGCCTAGCGTGCAGAAGAAGGCCTACCGCATACTGGAGGAGATGTGTGGAGGAGAGAGAGACGACTGTCGCTCGTTTGTCATCGCCAACCTGGAGACGCTCAAACAAGTCCTACTGGAGACGCTGAAAAATGCTGCCTCACCTGCAAAGAGGGTAGGTTCTGAGTTTCATCATGGGAAACCAAGGAAAAGTAAAGCATGCTTCACTTCTGTCTGATGGTAACATCTTCTATTGTATTGCCTTTTCTTCTTTCCCTTAGCCTAGACTGAAATGTCTGATCCACATAGTTAAGCAGCTCAAGGAGGAACATAAAGACTTCATTACTGCCCTGCTGCCAGAGGTACACACACTGTCTCTTGGGTTACTGTAGCCTATGACACACGTACGATATATTATGATGTATATTAAGCCCTACACTTTACCGAAGGTAGACAAACCATTTCCAAAAAGTATAAATCCAGGCAGATGCTTTCAACAAGGAGTTTTTACAGGCATCTAGGAGTTGGGCATCTTGCTTACAAATAGGCCCACATTAGAGGCATTAAGACTTTTCATGGGTGAAACAAAATTCCCCCCCCCCCCCCCCCCGACCGCTAGACTAATCGACTGTACGCTCTTAATTTTGCTTTCTTCAACAGGTGATTATCTGTACTAAGGAGGTATCTTTGGGAGCTCGTAAAAATGCCTACAATCTACTCGTCGAAATAGGGAAGGCATTTGTCCGCTTCTGTGGCAATTCAAAAGGTAAAACACAAATTAGAATGTGTGTGGAAGCCCTCTTGCTGGTCTTGGGGCTCAGCTGGAACATCCAAGGGTACCGTACAAGTTAAATGAGCATTCCTCTTCTCCCAGATGCGTTGGAGCAGTATTTGGTGTTGGTGTATGCAGGCCTGACGGGCTCTGTCACCATGATTACCTGCACTGTGTTGGCACTAACCCGGCTGGTGTTTGAGTACAAAGGTAGGCCTGTAGTATACGCAGGTAGTATAGGTTCTGTTAACTCCTGCATGTTTTCAGTGTAGGATTCAGTGTCGCGTCTCTTCTCTCAGACTCGATCGACGGAACCACCATGGAGCAGCTGCTTCACAACATCTGCCTGCTGTTGGCGTCTCGCACCAGGGAGATCATCAAAGCCGCCCTGGGCTTCGTCAAAGTCATCCTCTTCATTATGGACCCCAAAACCCTGGCTTCACACGCCACAGTGATGGTATGCTAGGCAGGCCGGTTGACTTTCAATGACCAGTGACCTAGAGTCAACCATGCTCCCGTATTTCACTCTCCGCTCTGCTTTCCCTCTTGATCAGATGGAGGGCCTCGGCAACATTAAAGATGACATGAAGCGCCACTTTAGAATCAAACTGAAGAACATCTTCACTAAGTTGATTAGGAAGTTTGGGTAAGTATTGTGGACGTGTCCTTTTGGCAATGCCCTACCTTTTTGAATTCTGTGGTTTTCATGGGGTTGTGGCATGATTTCAGTTTGCGAGAAGTTAGCAAATTTTTGAAAACAATGTTGTAATTATTTCCTGTTTTTACAAATAATACCTCTTCTGTTTAGGGGTTGAAAACCACTGCTTTAATTCACCACATTGTATATGTAGTGATGTATACATCTGTTTCTACCTGTCTGACACGTGAGACTGGCCTTTTGTCTTCGTCAGGTTTGAGCTGGTCAAGAGCATGCTGCCCGCGGAACATCACAAGGTGCTGGCAAACATCCGCAAGGCAGAGGCTCGCACCAAGAGACTGAAACAGGCGTCAGAGGACGACTCCGAGAGCGAAGAGGAGAAGCCTAAAGCTAAGGCCGAAAGGTAAACTGCTGCTTTGTCTATAAAACCACACTGACGCAGTCGGTCAGTACCACAGGCTTCACCTCCCTGACATCCTTCTGCGGATTTCTTTAATTTTTTTTAGCATTGAGGACATTCTTGCCGACTCAGACAGCGAGTTGTCAGAGGACGAAAGAAAGCCCACCAAGAAGAAGGCGGGCAAACAGCAGAAGGGTCGGGCATGGCTCAAAGAAGGAGAGGAAGATGATCCCCTCAACTTCCTGGACCCCAAGGTGTCCCAGAGAGTCCTAGGTAACTGACCCAGATGTTTAACACCATATCGCACCCAGTGTCCTCGTCTGCCATGTTAATGGCTGTTGTGTTTCTCAGCCACCAACCCGGAGATGAAGAAGAGCACCAAGGTCCAACATGGCTTCAAGGTGACGTCAGACGGTCGGCTGATTATCAAAGAAGACGATGAGGACGACAAGAAAACAAAAAACAAAGGTAGGAGAAGTTGTTTGTATGGCTCTCTCCTACTGCCTTTTGATGTACGAACAGGTTTTGAATCTCTTTCTCCCTGCACAGATGATGATGGAGAGATGAAGGATATCCTGGAAGAGGCTGGAATCAGGAGTGTAAGCGCATATCCCAGCATGCAACTGACCTCACTCTGATGTAATTGTCACCACTGAATCTGTTTCTCATCCTTCCCAAACTTTATATCTCCCAGAAAAAGACACAGAAGAGGAAATCCCAAGACGACTTTGATGACGACATGGACATTGAACCCCAATTAAAATACAAAGGTAATATCACATATGAACTGCAGACAATTTCCAGAGAATCAAGTCCGGACTTGCCCTTTCACACCTGCAGCACACAACAGTCCGTGTCAGACTTGTTCTCACCTATGGGAAATGCTCAGTTTGGGTAAAGTGAGTGGTAGCGCCTGGGTAGAGTGCAGGAGGAAGGACATGAAGCAAAAAGTAAAGATGGCAGACAGGCTATCGATTTTTATATTCCAGTTTTGCTGCTTTGCAAAATTAAGCTTAGAACCTGTCGTTTTTAGCTGTAGGCTGTGTTCCTCCATTTTAAAAACAAAAACCCCATTTCGAAAGTCATTTCATTTACTGCACATTATTGAAAAGTTATCGTTTTTATATTCTATAGTCTTCCCCCATCGAGTCAGTGCAAAGCAGGCAGCGGGCTGAGAGCTGACCATTCCCAGCTATCACTCAGGGAAACTCTTGGAGCAAGAAAGATTCAGAGACAAAGCTAGCACAAGATCCAAGTGTGAAGGATCCAGCCAAGATGCTCATTGTGGACCACAGCGCAATGGCAGCAACATTTACTGATGTTTGCACAGCATTGCTGTCACTAGCCCTTTTTACAGTGTTTTGCGCCTTATTTCCGCCTCGCCGTGCTGTGTAGAATATGATATGTTGCCTGTTTGGTTCAGTATAAGTAAGCCAACCAGGCATAATGAGGGGTCTTCTTAATGCCATTATTGTGGGATCTCTGATTTCAAAACACCTACTGTTGCCACAGCAGAAAAAAAATACCGGGTCAATCACAATTATGTTACGCTAAAGCTACTGACTCATCCGTAATGATTATTTTTGCGTTGATATTAATACTCTATTTGGACATATTCACAATATCAACGAAAGAGTGGAAAGCGATATACAAGCAAGCAGAAAAGAAGCAGAGAACTCCGTGCACGAAGTGCCCATCGCTCCAGTTGCAAGATATAGAAATCGTGGTGAATTCTCTGGACAGTTACCAGCTCTATTTCCACATGGGCTCAATCCGACTTTGTACTAGGGAGCTGGCAGGGTAAAGTTCGGGCCAACTGATTCGGACATTTGTGTTCTCACATACAGTCCGTCCGAGTAATGTCTAGATAAGTGCAGAACTTCAGTGCATGTCGGGAACCATACATCAAATAGAGCAGTGGCTACCAAAGTGATAGTCAGGACCCCGTGATGGTTTGCTAAATGATTTTGTAGTCTTGCAAGATTTTTTAAAATAAATAATTGCAAAGCACAAACAATTGGTTATTTAGCTTGCGACCCGTGACCTCCTGTGCACTAGGTCGCTGGTTGAGTGCTAGTCACCAACTGATTTTGAGGGTCATGGATTATAGAGTTTGAAAACTACAGCTGTAGTTAAAGAACATGAATTAAAATGTCTTTGTACCCATGTCCCCCTTTGCTCTTCACTCAGCTGGAGGTTCAGGTATCCACAGGCCCCTTGGAGGGGGTCGAGACAGCGGAGCTGACTACAAGTCTAAGGTGAGCATTATAGCAACATTAGAGGACTGTCTTTAGATTAAGGGGCTGTTATTTATTCAGTTTTTTCCTTGTTTTCCCTCAGAAAGCTAAAGGAGATGTAAAGAAGAAAGGCAAGGCTGACCCCTATGCTTATATCCCTCTCAGAAAGGCCCAGCTCAATCGCAGGTACGGCTCATCACAGTTGCAGTCACAATATATTTGATGCATGGACACATTTGCAGTTTGTAACAAGTGTTTATTTGAGTTACTGTTGCATTCTCCTCTGACCTGTCATCAACAAGGCATTTTCGCCCAAAGAACTGCCGCTTTTTCAGACCATTCTCTGTAAACCTTAGAGATGGTTGTGTGGGGAAAATCCCAGTAGATCAGCACTTTCCTAAATACTCAAACCAAGCCCGTCTGGCACCAACAACCATTCCACGTTCAAAGTCACTTAAATCACCTTTCTTCCCCATTCCGATTCTTGGATTGAACTTCAGATAGTTTTGACCATGTGTACGTGCATAAATGCATTGAATTGCTGCCATGTGATTGGCTGATTTAGATATTTTTAGAGCAGTTGAAAAGATGTACCTAATGAAGTGGCCGGTGAGTGTATTTATCTATTTTTTTCCCCAATGGTGTTTATGGTTTATATATTTTCTTTTTGTATGTTATTAAAAGAAATTGTTCATCACTTCTAGAGGACCACAAACGATGAAGCACTTGTTTTTAGGGACTTGTGTCAAAAATGTTTATGCACATTGAAGGCTAACCTTTTGCCCTTGTTCACAGGAAACGTGCCAAACTTCAGGGCCAGTTTAAGGGCATGGTGCGAGGAGCCCAGAAGGGGGCGCTGTCAGCAAAGAAAATGCAAAGGAACAAAAGAAAAGCCTGAAGGGCTGGTTTACTGTTTATGGACTCTTAATACATTTTGTTTGTTGGTGTGAACATACTAACAAGTTAACATACACCTTGAAAGTGTATGATTTGTGCATGCATGTGATTGTATCAAAGGTTTGCCGAGTTGTAACTTAACTTAATTTGAGCCATCCCTCTAAGGACTACACGTGACAAGTCAACATACTGCAGGCAGCATTATCAAGTTTGTTACCATGAACATGTTGAATGGTTAAGCTTAATCATTTTATGTGCACATTGGATAAGTCTAATCTATATGTTAAGAGAAAATGCTATATATCTTGATGATAAACGCATCTTGATGGAAAACTGGTCTTTGTGATTGCTAAATGGCACTCTAGACTGATGAATTATATATAAACAAGCCTTTTATTAATGGGTTTAAAACCATCGCGTTATTGCAGGGTTGTTGAAAATTGTACAAAGAGTAAAACCTTAACTTCCAAGATGGGCATGATTAGTATTGTTTTAATCTAAAAAAATATTGGGACAAAAGTTACGTGGTATTCAAAATCATTTTAATTGTGACAGACAAATGTAGGTAGTCTTTGTTTTGAATTACAGTACCTTTTTAAGAATTGTGTAAGTAATTCTCTCAGTAAAGATTGTCTCATAATGGCTCAGACTACAGACTTTTTCCGAGGAGTGTAGCAACTGTTCTATTAACAGTGGCAGACTATGCATAATCACCATGGTTCCATATACTATGATGTGCTCCAGAGTTAAGTACAGCCCCAGTTGTTGATTAAATACTACCTGTTTGTGTAGGGATATAAAGCTGAAAGTGACATAAGTTATTCTTGTGCAGTATCTTATTATCTTATCCTATAATTTGAGTGGATTTTAATTCAGAAAATACTGTTATTTGATTCAGTATCCCTCGATTCTCCACCACAAGTAGTTCACGCCAGTGGTTCATTTTGAGAACTGACTAATCTAACAGTTGGTGATTTATTTGTGCTGTGACCTTTTAAAGCAGAGTAAGTGTAATTAGTTGATTAAAGAAAATGACCCAAACATGACACCGTTGCCTCACTAAAAGATGCATCATACAATATTAATTTAGCCAATAAACATGCCATTGGGTCTCTATATTATGGGTTTGGGCTAGAGTTATTGGCCAATGTAGAAACTAATTAGGTATGCTATACTTAAGCCTTTCAGGATTCTACATTTTAGTGAACATGACATTGATAATACAGAAAACATTTTATTAAAGACAGTTAATGCAGAAAAAAATAATTTCAGTTGTCAGTAAATGTTCTATATAGCATTACTATGCAATGTCTTACTTTACAAAGTTAAGACTGCAAATAAGTTGAACCCCAAGCAAAACATGATAAAGCCCTTAATTTCCTCCTAATCACTTACATTTCCACCATTTATTTCTTAAGTCCTTGAATAAACTCACAAATAACCAAGAAACCTAACTAACTTGACACAGCAAATAAAAAAGGTGTGGAGAGGGCCTGTATTAAAATAAATTAAAAAGGTAAAACTGCCCTGCAGTTACAATATTGTTAGTTGCATTTTTACACTAGATTTGGGTTTATGAGCCGATTTTTTTCAAGCCTTGAGGATAAACATTGTAAAGCAGCTCTGAATACTTAACATTTGTCTCATCTACAGTATTCATAGCATATATAGCAACCAGTAAGGTTGTACCACCATTTAAAAATGCAAAACCCTCACAGTGAACGTTCAGACGTCACTCAGAGCCTCTCCCCAACATCTTTTTTATCACATCCTCAATCGCCATAAACGTGCTCTAGACATCAACACAGTGTCTACTTTTACATGCACACGTCTTAATCAGAATGTCAGTATTCTGAATAATGGTGTAACACAACTTTCAATATTAACACATTACATAATCTCTCCTACATTTGCATTGATATGAGAAAATTAAAAGTGTTATTTATGAAACATCTCAGTAGCAGATTTTTAATATTTTTCTTTTCTTTTTTTGCTGCCCAGCAACATAGTACAGACCTCCTAGTTGGAGGTCCCGGCTTCTATGCCCGACTTGATGCAAAGATTTGAGGGATGAAAATTGAGAATACGGATGTCTGAATTCCATACTTAAATATGTACCACATATCATGTTCTACTACTACTACTACTACTGCACTCAGCATACTTGGCAGACTGCTGCGAAAAGACTGTTTGTAGCCCCTACTCGTCTTCAGAGGAATGACGAAAGATCTATTATCAAAAGTGTAAAAAAAATCCAGGCCTATTATTAAACGTGTGTTGAATGCCATGATGTAAAAAAAATAAAAATACAATTAGTAAAAGAACTGTCAGCAAGCATTCTGGGACAGTTTTGATCATGTAGTGTACATTGGATTGCACACACATATTTCCTAGTACAGATGCTGATATCGTTTGCATACTAAACCTGTGTACCACAATGTCGCTTACGGAACCTGCACACTATTATTAGTATGTAGTATGGAGAACAGGAACACGGCCATGCTGTGTATTATTAGACGTTTCCTCTCTGTGGCTCTCTTCAGGGCCGGGGTGGGGGCCGAGACGGAGGGGGTCCCGGGGGTCCCGGGGGCAGGCGAGACGGTGGGGGGCCGCGGGGGGCACCTGGGCCGCAGGGAGGGACGCGGGCGGGCGGCGTAGTGCGCGGCCCTCTGGAAGGCGGCTTAGAGCGCGGCACAGAGGAGGAGACTAAAGGTAGCTGTTCAGCGGGAGGAGCAGGAGGAGCAGGAGGTGGAGGAGAACTGTGAGGGTGTGGGTGAGACTGGGTGGGACCGGACTCCTCCTCCACCCGGTGGAACCTTATACAGCGACCCTGCAGGACACACACAAACGCAATAATACCAATACTTATATACACGCAAACAATAATAATGATTCAACTAGACACGTCGTCGTGGGCTGCTGTATTAAACATTTATACATACGGTTAAACATTGATACATAACAGATTCGTACACTGATTAAAATGCGGTGTGGCTATAGTGGCTAGGTGCGTGTGTTTCTGCGCGCACGCACGCACACACGAACGTCAAAGCGCTTCTTCAATGGGCTGAGCCAAAGTGGCTTGTGTGAGTCCTTGCCAAACACCACTGACAGAGGCTTGTGTGTTCGACGCCCCCGAAAGGAGACACAGAGCTGCTTGTGCTTTATCCACACCTGCGCTACAATAGCTGCGATGCTAGCGCTCATAGCGTTACCACGCAGACACGCAAACACTCAAGCAAGGACTGCCTTGCAGTCCACTACTCACCCATTTGCCCCCCCCCCCCCGTCTTGCTTCCGCGCCCCCTTCTTGTCTTTTTCTCATGACACAGAACAGAAAGTGGTTTATGTGTCTTGTGGTCGACTTGTTGACTTGTAAAGGCCGATTTCAAAGCTCTTACAATAGTTAACAGAGGCCCCCTTAGCGTTGGAACATAATTTACAAGTAAAGGAGAAAGGAGCGCTTCTCCTATTGTTCTTATTGATGGTCTTGCTCTCTTCAACCTCGTTGTTCGCTCTTTTGGAAGCCACCCCCCCCACCCCCCCCAGCAAACACACACACATTCAGTCAGTCAGTGTGTGAAGGATGAAGGGTGCCTCTCTGGTGGTCTGATTTAACACCATATACAGAGAGGCCCTAAAGTCACACAGGGGCCATTAAGAAGGGGGCCAGGCAGAAGTGGCTTTGTGACTTAGGGTCCATTGTGTGTGTGTGTGTGTGTGTGTGTGTGTGTGTGTGTGTGTGTGTGGAGGGGACGTGCATGACTGTATCTATACTCTTGTGCTTATCAGTGTGTTTATGTGTGCGTCTCTGTGTGTCTGTGCATCTGTGTATAAGTGCTGGTCTGTGGATCTTTATGTTCATGTGTGTGTGTGTGTGTGTGTGTGTGTGTGTGTGTGTGTGTGTGTGTGTGTGTGTGTATGTGTATGTGTGCGAGTGTAATTGATTGGAGCAGCCTGGTTGGGCGGTGATTGCTCTGGTCTGGCTGCTGGACTGCGCTGAAAAGGCCAGTTTGCGAGCAGCAGCACAACACCAGAGAGAGCATATGGCCACAATGAGAACACAGCCTCATGAATATGAGTGTGTTTGGGTGTGTCTCTGTGTTTGAGAGAGAGAGCAGACTTCCACAAGGGCATATGGCCTGAATGAAACCACAGCCTCGCGAATAACAGAGAGAGAGAGGAAGAAGGAGGAAGTGGTTGTTTTTTGGGAAGAGCTTCTAAAACACGACGTAGGCTAGGTATGTGCGACAACGCAGCGGAAACAAGGTCGGCGGTGGGTCGCTTGTGGTCGGTCTCCCATGAATCCCAGCGGCGCCGATACCTGTCACAGCTTCCCTCCTTACACCTCCCTCCTGGCCACTGTTTACGACAACCCCAGCGCCTTCTCGGGAGGAACACACACTCCCTTGGCATCGCTTCTCATAGCTCCTCTGTCTAAAGCTGCGCCTGAAGCTTCACGCACACAAACACACACTGCAGATGGGCCGCCATATTGGCTGCTGAACATTGTGTTCCATTACACATTATTTGTCTATTACACTATTACAGCACCATAGGGAGAAGTGGAGATGACACACAGGTGACCCGACGGGTCTGCCTGTCATCTCGCAGTACATTTGCGTAGGTGATTGGTTCACATGCAAAAATACGTATACGTATTCAGTATCACTGAATAACTGTGTGCGTATACATGTATAAATACACACTGTTATTCGATGATACAACCTATCTATCTATTGTCTGAAATAACTGGTGTCTGTCCGCCTAACATCTTCTAATATGTTATGCACTGTTGTGCTGTTTTCTTAATGTGTGAAGTTTCCTTGGGTCAGCACTGAATCGGACCCAAAGAAACTCCAACACGGTTACAGTACAATCATAGATGGAGAGAGACTGCGGGTATATGAGGTACTTACTAATATGGCTCGGATCTTTAATGTAACTTGAGATATTTAATGAATATTGCACATTTATTTAGATAAAAGCATCTGCTAAACGACTACAAGAGAGACCGATAGAACTACAGATAGATAACTGGGGAGGTTCTGTAAGGAGGATGGGGTACTGGCTTCCCCCCTGGTCTGTGCTGGCCTGTGAGGCAGGACCATCGGTGCTGTCCACTGCAGGGACAATGGAGGGGAATCTCTTCTGTCACAATATGGCTCGTGGCCTTTCAGCTCCCCGTCTGTTTGTCTCTCGACGGCTGACGGACGTGTTACAGTGACACACACACATTAAAACATGCGCCGAGAGTGTGTGGCAGAAACTGGCAGCCTGCTGAAGGCCGTTCATACAGTCAGTGAAGTGGGAGTAATACAAGGAGAAGGAGTGAGGTCCTCCTGAACACATTTTACGACCCTTCTATCCCTCCGAAGACATGGAAGAACTCTTGCTGCAGATTAGGAATGCCCTTATCCACAGAAACATCTTAATTTTAGTTAATTTCTGATCTACGGAAAGAGTGCTTTCTTCCTTTATATACTATACTATACTATTATGGGGATCATCTATTTCCAATAAGGCGACATAATATGTGTCCTGGGTTGAGCGTTGAGCATCTTTATTGCTATTGACCTTATTTTAGACACACAACAGCGGGGTTTTATGTGGGGACTGCTGTTTGTGTTTGTTGTTTAATTATTCATCTTAACAAATAAGGTGGGCCAAAATGCACGGTTAAAATTATGTTTGCTAGCAATTAGCTGCTATTGTGCGTTTTGACATGTACTTCTAATAGATAGATTGATAGATACTTTATTGATCCCGAAGGAAATTCAAGCTGTGTTGCATGCCACCTAGCTTGTACATTGCTATCCTTTATTTTTTATTTTTTGAAAGCTTTTTCCTTTTTTTGCCACTGCAAAAGTAAGGAATTCACTCTGAATATTCAAATTCTCCCCTGTCACCTCTGGGAGCTCATTTAAATTTCCACAATGAGAAATTATTGTCGTATTTCATGTTCGATAGAGCCATGAGTGTCAATCTCGAGCAAGCTCCCTCCCTGGTAACAAAAGTCGATTTTTCCCTTCATTTCCTTCCTTGAGAGAGGGAGAGTTTAATTTTTCTCAGTTAATGATGCGTGAAGGGAGTTGTGGGGGTCATTGTTGAGTGGTTCTGTGAACCACAGCCCCAGAGGCGGTAGCTGACAAAGACTCTAGAAAGTTCTGCTGCTCCTGACAGAGATAAATCGATCTGTTCAGAAAGGTCTGAGATGAAGGAAACAAAGATCATCTGGTGATGTAAATGCCACCTATAGTGACATCTTATGCAGACAAGCACACACACAGTAATTATTGCAGTGAGACAGAGATAACCAGTCTTAATCTGTCTATAGAAAAATCAGATCAGTGCATTTTATATAGATAGGGCCTCAGCAATAAAGAATGACAGAACCGATCCATTCATTCCAGACCAGATGTGTCACCATGACAACCAAATACAATGATCCAAACATTTACTATGAGGTTCTGGGATGCCAGGCACAAGGTTGAGATTAGATAACAGCGCTCTCTCTCTCTCACACACACACACAGTGGAAACACGAGGACAACTGAGGTCATTGTTAAGGATGCTTCATGATGTCTATCAGCAATGTAAGGCTGAACATGTTAGCTGTTAGCTTACATCAAATGATCTCTAACAGACTGGTAAAATGTAGAGAAGAGTTCTTTGCTACCATCAGATTCTCAGGGAACCGTACAGTACTGCTTATTTTTGAACAAAGCCACCTTTGTTGGAAAGACTGGTATCAGTCAGTCATTCACTCAGTAGTTTGTGTGTGTGTGTGTATGTGTGTTGTAGAAAAGTAATGAGCTGCAAAAGTCGGTTTGCTTTGTAAATTACAGAAATCTGTTCAACAAACAGGATTTTGTAAATTCGCCCAGTGCACAGTGGAATAGAAAAGGCTGTGTGTGTACAAATTAATAAACCTTTTTCACTGGCAGTTGCACAGGCGCACATTTCACATGGAAACAAATGGCACATCCTGCCCCCTATCCTCCCAATGTAGTGGATGTACTTAGTAATATGGGGTGAACACTGCAATGTAACTTGAGGTAGTTACAGTAATACTGAGGTACTCCAGGAACTTAGTGATATGATGTCAGCCTCACCTGGTCTCCAGGATGGGGTCTCATTAGGGACACCTGGTCATAACCTCTCCTGAACAGAGCCCACAACGCGTCCAGTTTCCCCTGGAAACCCACAGAGACAACAGCTTGTGTTACCAAGACAATAACGCACACTGTTGGTTATCTGTTTGAGCCTAACAGTCACCAGAGGGAAGGAGACATGGCTTCACCTTAATGGGAGTGTACCATCTTCTCTGTTGTGGCGGGCGGCGGGGTGCCTTACGAGGCTTGGGTTCATAAGGCTCAAATTCCTGCTCCGGCATCTTTACCACAGCGTTTTTAGGTTTGTCTAGCTTTGCCCCCTCCTCGGTGGATCCCTTCTCCCCCCACCGCACCTGAGTAAAGACAGGTGTTATGAAAAGTATCAATAAAAGGCCCTCATTTCTCATTTCCATAAGGGTGAAGCGCCGTGTGTAGAAGTACTTTGCATGTGTGTGTGTGTGCGCGCGCGCGTGTGTGTGTACCTCCATGCGTTTGATGCCACCAACTCCCCTCCCGCCATAGTAAGACGCGTCCACTGTGGGCCACCTCTTCTTGGGCATGCCATCCTCATCGTCAGACTCCTGGGAGACAATTAGATAACATCAAGTCAGTACGCAGCTTAGAGTACTTTGTTTATTTTGTTGTTGTTGAAGAACACACCCTAGACTTTAACCTCCAACTGCAGTGCACATGAATCCACATTTCTGTAAATATTGTCACTTTTAGCCAACTAGCTAATTTTCAAGTCCAGTCCTAGCTCCAGTATTTCCAGTGATTGCTCAAGGACACTGCGGTAGACTTACTGGCTCAGGTGGAGGGGGTGGTGGTGACTCCTTAATCACCTGAAGGTTCATTAAAAAGACAACATATTTAACGCTGCTTAGCTGAAACAACCGTGGAAATATATAGCTATAGACAACTAGGAATGCTGCTGCACACATACCACAGTGCAGCAGAGAGGCCAAAACCACCACATCAACAGCACTGCCAACAGCAGGAACAACACCAGCAACGAGATCAGCACGATGGTACCATCAAACTACACACACACACACACACACACACACACACACACACACACACACACACACACACACACACACACACACACAC
>JAODLI010045545.1:0-17210 GCA_027575585.1 Percopsis omiscomaycus
TCCTCAAAACAATTAATATTTACAATAATCTAAAGTCATCACTCTTCAAACAGTCAATAATTGCTAACTACAAAGTGACAGCCGATTTTTCAGCTCTCTTTTTACATTTTCAGTGAACTATGTGGAATATCGCAATGTATCGTGATGTAATCGTATCGTGACCCTTGTATCGTGACCCTTGTATCGTGACCCTTGTATCGTGATATTTATCATATAGTGAGGTCCTTGCCAATACCCAGCCCTATACATAACTCTGTCTTAGAAAATCAATAAAATCAATCAACTTAGGTTAGGGTTTGGAGGGTATCTTAAATAGCACATGTACACAACCTCTTAAGTTGTCTTGTCAAGTGCGTGAACACATCAGACCTCCGTATTCCCCAAAGTCTGTTTTGGTCGTTTTCTCCGTCGTCGCACGTTGCCTCGCCACGACTAGACGGATAACTGACGTGTACCGTTTTCCCTCAACAGATATTGTGATTCCAGGAGCCAACAGCACAACAGACGTACAGGCCCGAATCGGTGCGGGACAGAGTATCCACGTCATCAGAGGGTCTAAAGGTAGTGATAGCCACATAGTGAACGCCACACCTGTGGAAAGTGCATTTTAATGAACCGTTTCTTTGACTTTTTGCACTGTCCGATGCAGGCACCTACATTAGGACAAACGATGGCCGAATTTTTGCTGTCCGCTCCGGAAAGATCAGTAGACCAGCCGTGGACGACTCTGGCACATCAAGAGGTGTAGTATGCGTTTTTAAAGGTTACATAATCAAGGATTTCTAGGTGCATTTGTTAATGTTTTTGTTTTTGTTGTTGTTGTTGTTGTTTTTTTGGGTGGAATGTGATTAGGCTACATTGTAAATAGAAATGAACCCATTATAGTTCACCAACCTCTTCCAATTATGAGAGAGAGGTCTCCAGTTCCTTTTGTAAATGGCAAGTTCAGGATGATTGCTTCCAGCTAACTGACCTTTGTTAACTTCTAATGGGAGCGCTTGAATGGCACTTTGGAAGAGTTTCATATAGATGAGAGCAAAGCTGTGAGACGACTCATTTAACCCGCAGCACGTCTCATAGTTAATTAGGCTCTGCACAGCCTCATGTTTCATTGGGCTGCTAAAGTTCTCCCCATTAAGATTTTCATCGTTTTAATAAATCGTTTTATGAAGTTGCATTGACGGGTAAATGTGTATCGATCACGGCGCAACAAAACTATTAATGCAAACCGTGCAGCCCAGTCACAGTTTATGGGAGCACGCCTAGCTAATGTGTCGCGCGTGGGCGCTAACGTGAGCACGCCTAGCTAATGTGTCGCGCGTGGGCGCTAACGTGGCGTCTCCTCATCGTAGCAATATCAAATTCCAGAAGTAATAAGGGAAAATTGTTTTCCGTTAACGTTACTTTCATCTAATATGGGTGAGTGCAAGTTGAACGAGATCTGTCTCGAGAGCAGCGCACTTAGTGCTCGGTTGAGGCATGTTGAAAATGACACACTTCAAGCCCGCTGCACCTTGTGCAGGAAAACGCTCGGATCAGGGACTCTGGGCGTAAAGGCATTAATTAGAACAGTGGTTCTTAACCTTGTTGGATGTACTGAACCCCACCTGTTTCACATGCGCATTCACCGAACCCACCGAAGGGGGGCGTGTCATCACGAATCATACGAGTCGGGTGTGTCTTATCCTCTGCCGAACCCCTAAGACTGACTCACCGAACCCCTGGGGTTCGATAGAACCCAGGTTAAGAACCACTGCATTAGAGTCTCATGGGAAGTCGGAAATACCCAATATTGTTCTGTGTTCACATCGGGAGCATCGCCAACGTCCGACCCCCTTTTTGTGGCAGCATGGACGTGAACGTATTATCCATAGTGCCTCTCCCCTTCATTTCTCTAGACCCCCTGGGTCCTCGGAGCCAGCCAGCCAGCAACGGCTGCTCCTCCCCCGCGGAGCAGCAGGGCAGCCCAGAGAGGCACCCGTGTCCCTCCACCCCGGAGGGAAGCCCGGAGATTCTCCGAGAGCTCAGCCGCTACGCCGCAGACGGCGCCGCATCCGCCGGGACGAACCAGATGCCGTCGCCTCCGGTCCCGCCCGAGGAGGGCTGCTCCCAGTTCAGGGGCGCGCACGGCGTCAAGCGCAAAATGAGTACTGATTCCCATGGCAACAAACGCGCGTCTGCCGCAACGCGCTTCGCGGGCTTCCCCTCCATGGGTATGAACCCCTCTTTGTTGGGGCCCCTGGGTCACCCGCTTCTCATGGGTGGAACCGGCGGGTCTCCGTACCTCCAGGCGCCCGGGGGGCCGCCCCTGGGAGACCTGCAGTCCATGTTCTCCTCCGCAGGGCCAGACCTGCTGAGCCCCTTGGCCGCAGGGAACGGACAGCTCCCCCCCTCCTCCTCCTCCTCCTCATGTTCCTCTCTGTCCTCTGTTTTCTCCTCTGCCGCCACCGCAAACCCCACCTCCTCCACCCCGTCCTCTTCCACCTCCTGCTCCGCCTCTTTGCCCCCCTACCTGCTGAACCCCAACATGGCCGGTCTGCTGTCCTCCAGCTACCCCCTCGGCTACAGCCAGCCCTTGCTGCCCGAGCACAGAATGTACTCCAACTCGCTGCTCTCCGGAGCCGGGGGCTTCCCCGGAGCCAGCCCCAGGTCCTCCGCGTCCAGTTTCCTCTCCCACTATAACAATCCCACCTCCAGCCTGTTGGGGGCGGCGCTGAGTCAGCCCGACGGGCACCCTACTGCGGAGAACGGCGGCAGCAGCTCTGACGACGACGACGACGACGTCATAGAGGTGACGGGGCAGTAAGAACCTTGAGGAGGTGACCTCCCGTACAAACTGCTTCAGAAAGGGGCGTGTTCATTTCGCCACAGTCAGCTGGGGGAACTCGTAGAGGAGACGTTTTTTTTTTTTTTTTTTTTTTGTACACAACCACAACAGGTGTTCAGAAGCCCGATGGTAAAGCCAAATAACATTGGGAGGATAATGATTTAACAAATGATAGTTGTAGCTACGTGAAAGAAACCTGTCCCGTTTCAGCATAGCTGCGGATATATTTGCTATTGAAATGGTTGTTCTATGCTATAGAAATGTAATTAGCCGATATGCATTTGGAAACCCTACTGCCGATGCTATTAATGCTCTTTGGTTTTGTATCGAGTGTTCAAACGGGTTGAGTTGCATAGGAGTAGAAGTAAAAAAAAAATTTAAAAAAATTAAATGTATCCTTAATAATGTGCTGATTTAAAATAATTTTGTTTTAAAATACAAAATTTAAAATATAAAACACCTGGGATACTGTTAGGCTGGCCGATAACCATTAATTGTGTCAGTTTTAGCATTTATGTTGGGAAAAACATGAAATGGCTAAACTGCCTACAAATTACACACAACCATGCATCTGGCAACTGAATCAGGAAATTGTACTTTTTCCTAAGATTAGTTCATGTGTTCATCCCAAACGACAGACTTTTTTTTATGGGACCATTTAAAATCAATGAAGGGGCTTTACAGACATTTTGGTTGGATTTTTAAGTAAGACATTTCATTTTATTTTCTCTAAACCTACATACAACAATTTGAGAACAAGATATTCCATGTTGGATTTCCTCTATAGTATATTACTTCAAAGTGTCTTTTTTTAGAAATTGTGGCCCGACTGCTCTGCCTCACAGTTAGTTAGTTTCAACTTTACAATGCGCCCTCTAGTGGGCAAAACTGGAACGCTACCAAATGTAGGAATAGCGGGTGAAAGATGCTTTCTGGCCCTGAAGAATGCAGCGTGAGTGCTTGTTTCATTCCACTCGGCGGTGATATATTTCCTGGACATCCTTCATGGTGTACCTTTTTTTTTCTTTTCTTTTTTGTTTGCTCTTTTTTTTTCCTAAGAATTGTTCAGAAAGGTTATTTTAGTTATTAGCCCTTTACTAGACACTGTAGAACCTTCTGTTTAAAAAGGACACGTGTGTATGATCTGGATGTCTTGGTCATAATACTATAAACTAAAAATGTTTATATTTGTAAATAGTGCTCATTATTATTATTATTATTGTTCATATTTCAAGTCATTACTGTGCAGTGTGTAGAATGGGTTATTGGGGGGTTCAGGAGGTGGTTTATTATTTTGATCACACATAATTATGACTTGCAGGGTAACCAGATTTATTTTCTTTCGAGGAGTCCTTAAAATTAAAATGAATGTACTTGCTTCGTGCTAGCCTTTAATAGCACGGGGGCTGGACACAAACATCGGACTGTGTTCTTTCAGTTTTAGCCTTAAATGACATAAATGGTGTATTGAGTCTTAATATTTATGTCGGTACATCTTTTTACGGTCGGTTTGAGGAACTACTGAGCATTGAGTCAGTTTGTGTCAAACAAATAAAGACAAGTTTAAAGTAAACCTTGTGTTAGGACTAAAAGCAGCAGCAGGTAAATGGGAGCACACACTAAGATTTAACTTTGCAAGTTCAACACACGGTAGCATTTGCCTTTTGCTACGTGTTCATATTTCACTCATGTTGACCCGGGTATCTATAATCCGACATGTCCTCCGGCGTGCTACATTACTTTGACTGTTACATTTAGCTCCTAGCATACTTGTTAGAAACGCGTGGACAGATGGCACCTAAACTATGGAATATTTTTGCTTTTGTTCTACTTGAGCGAGGTGCAAACGGCAGTAGCCTATGTAGCCGCTAAAAGCTATGCCACAACAGCCGAACAATACAATCAAGTTGTTGGGCTATATAATGGCCTTACCACGTTGACAGCGCCATTATGGGGGTAGATCTTCACAAATGGATCTCTTTTTTTTATTATTTTTAAGCAGTGCAGTGTGTAGCCTATTTCAGTAGTGTCGGTGTAGGTTCATGGTGCGTAGGGAATTGTCTTTGCTGCTCTTTGGCCTGTAGCCTTGTAGTTCTGTTTTGTGATGACGACTCAAGAGTGCTAGGTTTGGAAAAGATCCCTCGTCCCTCGTCTATATAAGGTAGTTTATTATGGTCCTTACACCTGAGAACACTGGACATGCATCTCGTATCATTCTTCTCGTGGGCTCTGCCGTGTTTTTCCGTAAAGCCCCCAATACTGTCCACATTTTCTATGATTTCCCGCTGACCTCGTTAAAAATGTATCAACAGATATGTTGATACATTTTTAATTTTGTTGACTTTCTCCAGTTTCGCGCAGGAGACGAGAACATTTGACTGGGTTTGTCCAATTCTGACAGCACGGTGCGTTCACAATAGCTTGTGAACTGTACATTTGCCCATGCCTACTTCCATTGGAAACACTTCTCATCTGAATCTGATCTTGTCAGTTCATTAGTCAGTTATTTTACTGTGTATAGCTTGTTTTTATAATAGTATTTCAATTTTTTAAATGTTTTTTTTATATATTCTTATTGGTGTTGGCTCACCTCTGGTAGTTTGGTCATTACTTCGTGTTTACCAAATGTATTTATTTATGATGGAACATATATTCTGTCCATTTTTTGTAATTACAATTTTTAACCTTTGTTTAATTTGACATTGGTGGCTAAACCAGTAAGAGAACTGTCACTTTGTATATGCAGCCTAAAAGTGGAGCAGCATATGACTGTGTTATCAATGTTATTCTTTATTTTAACAATAAAACACCTATTGCAGTGTGAACAGTTTCGCAGATGTTTGAATTATGGAGCATATCTTAATGTAACGTACAGAATAACTGAACCATTCAAAAATACAGTACTATCATAGACTCCTTCAGTGACACTGTAGACTTGATATTTATGAATTTGTTGCACGTGTCAAAATGCAACAACAAAAAAAGGTTGTCCACCAGAGGGCGCACACACACACAGACTTAAGACTGAGCTCAATGTGCCTTAGTAAGGAATGCTTCAGAGTCCCAAAATTAGACCCAAAATAAAATAAAAATCATATTCCATCATGGTCGCTGTCCAACAAGTTTTCATTCTGCCCCCATGTGGCGCCGGTCAGGACTTGAGGCGTTTCTTGGCCATGTAAGCACTGGTCACCTGGTTCATGACGACCAGGGCGCTGAGCGCCGGGCACAGAGCCGAGAGGTACCAGGCGTGCCGGCCCACGGCCTCGGTGAACCAGAGGGAGCAGAGGCCCAGGTACACGCTGGCGCTGCCCAGCAGGTACGTGAGCAGGCCGGACGTGGCGTGGTAGCGCTTCAGCTTGGCCAGGGACCAGCCCCTCACCGGGGCGTGGAACAGCAGGGGCAGCGCGGCCAGGGACTGCGCGACGACCGCGCACACGGTCGCCAGGCCCAGCAGGCCGTGCCACGAGGCGAAGTGGGCCCGGCCGTTCAGGTGTTTGCTGTAGAAGATGGCCGCCAGGCCCAGGACCGCGCAGGTCACGCACAGGCACTGCAGGGTCCAGTGAACGCGCCCCTTGATCTTGTGCGGGAACCTTTTGACGGGGGAGCCGTTGGGGGAGAACGCCAGTATGGCCTCGGTCATGAAGAAGGAGAACTGGGAGGGGAAGGGGGAGGGGAGACGCACACAAAAAGAACAATATGGGATTTCATTGAACCTCCTGAAGGTACACTCAGTCGTCACGCCCAGAACACACGTTTTCAGTTGGCGTCTGAAACGCAACTGTCCACAAGGGGCAGGGTGGGGGGTAGAGAGACGTAGAGAGATGAGAGGGTTCCCTGAGTTTCAACCCAAAACCACATTTATGTGACGCTGATTTCAACCCGAAGAGGGACAATTCACACACTCGCACACAAATGGAGGAATGTCCTTTTAAAATGTATTAACTTTTACTTCAAGTAAGCACATTTAACGACTTACAGCCAGTGACATGAGGAAAGGATGCCAAGAAAACCAACCTGGAACAACAAACAGATATTGAATTAGTGAATCGGGCATTGAACTACACGGAATGGGTCGATTATGGGAATGCGGCAGGAACACTCACTTGTGCCTGGTCGTGACAGAACGGCGATTAATACGGTAAAGACAATACACACGCAGTGCGTTAGTATTGCGCACGAAGTTCGAGCAAAACCGTAGATCCGAGGCTCAGTTTCCGTCCCCGTGTTGTGAGCCATGCTCACGCACGTTTTGAGGGGGTCCAATGCGAGTAGCCTACGATCAATGAACGGCATACGATTGTGTTAGAGATGAGTAAACATTATCGCAACTACGGATTATAAACTGAAAACGTTACGAGTAGTTTCCTACCTTCTGGTTCGAAATAAATGGATTAAAGATCCCGTTTCTTTGCAGGAGCCTGAACTGGTGCTATAACGGTCATTGATAACAAATAACCGTACGAATTAAAAAAAATAAAATTAAAAAACTTTACTACCGGTAGCGTTAGCTTCGGCTTTCTCCCGTTCTACGTGAACACTTCCTGCTTTCCCTGAAGGCATTGTGGGAAAAGAAGTTCTGATAGCATAATTGCAGCTGGGGCTATAGTGTTGAAGTCAATGCAAATAGTGTCAATGTGATGAGTCGTGAAATGTTATCCTGGTGATTAGCATATGGTGATTTGCTATTCGAGTCTGAATTTCTCATTTAATTTGTAATTTAGCCGATGTATATTTATGTCCACATTTGAGCCTGGCGACTCACCAGACTTCTTGTCTCCCTCATGCTCAACTACTGCTGATAAATAAATAAATACCATGCGCACTACACTAGTAGCCTACTGAAATGTCACACGCAAACACAACATGTGCATATCGAGTAGCGTCATTCTCCTACTCTGTTTAATGTGATGACACTTTATATGTACCTCTCAATAGAGCCCTAGGGCTGTACAGTCTTTTGCCCGACGGCAACATGGCAACATGGGTACAAACTAAAGGAAGAACTCCAGTTGGTCAGTTTATTTGGAGCTCTGAGGAAAGCGATTTTCATCCCAAGCGGTGACAGTTGCACACAGCGTCTTCAGCATCCAAACTGTTGACTCTCTGGGGTCCTCTAGTGTCCCAGGGTAGAAGTGCAACTTAAATTCGCCTCTATTCTATTTTTGTACAGTATTTGTAATATTTTAATATTCCCATAATTGTGTACGAATAGCGCACATATGAGACATTACTGTATTCATTTTTTAAATCACATATTTGTATGAATTGCGTTTTGTTCTATTTAGTGTCTCATTGTGTCTTTTTGATTCATATTCATAACTTTTTGCCAATTATATTATATTATATTATATTATTATGTACCATAAAGTGTTAAGCCTCTAGAGGGCAGCAGAGATTCAGCCATTAGATGCATTATTTGGTGGTGGCGGAGACAAAGCAGCTGACAACAAGCTAACCTTTTTGAATCAACCAGTGATTTACAGCTCCTAATAAAAGGGCGATGACACCTTTATCATAATGAACGCTGCAGTGGTGACACAAAAGTATTGTGTATTTATGTGGGAGGAAAAACAAGCAAACTGTAAATGTCATGGTTTAACTCTAATCCCCGCGCAGGATTTGCATGCTTACGGTAGAATGACAAACGTTCCTTCTCGGGCAAGACGGTGGGCAAGAAAAATCCCGTTGACCTTTTATTTTAAACCGACAAAAGTCTCTTAAATGTATCCTGACTGATCTAAAGGTTCTGGTATTTCGTTCCGTTGTCACGACACTGGTCGAGGAGCCTTATGCTTGAATGCGTAGCAGCTAACGTGGATAATGCAATGAATGGCTAGTTCTCCCCCGCAAGCCACACAAGACCAGTGTCCCTGTCCCTTGTTGTTCCCTTTACATGGCTGCCACGTCCAAGTTAAAGAGACACACCTCGATTCCTGTTTATAATTACCTTTGTAATTACCTTTGTGGATGAACCCCCTTACCACCCCCCACCCACAACACACACACACACAGAGGCTTTAGCAATGTTATCAACCGCCTAGTTGTGGGGTCCCCTCAGGTGACCGCTAAAACGCAATTGAGGAGTGTACCTTTAAGACCTGTTCATTTTGGGACACCCCACAATGTGGAGCAATATATGGGCCAGGCACGGATTAAGGAATATCCCCTCCTACACAACGTAATGTATTTATGGAAAGCACGTCTGGGCTTTAATGTCGCATTGAAGTAGTCATCATGCTACACCTAATCAGGATTCAAACACAGAGAGTTGCCACAGCTGGTAACTGAACTAATGGATGTGCTTTTATCAGCCACACGGTGTTTGTAAGGACAGATGAAAAGATTTGATTTTTTTCTCTCCTAATAGCCATGCCCTGTCCGCCAAGGTGCGGTTCTTTTATCCCTTAAATAAATGACTTCTGAGGTGAAGGGTACACAACAATGCTTTCAGAGGAAGGTAATAAGGCTTTGGGAAGGCCGTCAAATAAGAGAGAGGTCTTTTCTTCCCGCAAGAGCCCTCTGAATAGAAATTAGTCTGGTCTACTCGCTAGTTCAATAATCACATACATTTCCCCCAGCGTTAGTGTAACCATGCACACACACACACACACACACACACACACATTGCAGGGATAACCTTACCCGATGAGTAATGTGTCTTGGCTCAGGTTGTGCGTAAGACCTAGCTGTGTTTATGTGATTTCAGTACTTCTCTCGTCTTATTTCCCCATGCAGTATGCACATGCATCGTTTCCATGTGTAGTGTATACAGGCATGATACCTGAGTAGAATCTGTTGCCCGCAGCCAACGTGAAATCGCTCGGTTCTGTTTAATTCTGAGCACACGGTTGGACAATAAATGCACGGTACTCGTTGATGGTCCGTTCTGGGGTTCTCTTAAGACGTCCTCCGGTGGGGGTTGAGGCAACAGCCGGACTCGCTCAGTCAGCTGCAGGCCTACACACATCCATCTGGTCTGTTAGCTGATGGTTAGCTGATACTTGGAGGTCTGTACAGTCTTTGCAGCATGAAAGGAAATGACACCGATGAAAGGTATATGTATCTGGTGGATGTATCTGTGCCGTGCGGTAGAGATGAGAACCAGCTTCCTATGGCTACAGACGGTGACTCAAAATGTTTATTACCTTGCCCCTCTTACCTTTCCCCGTCGATATTTCATCCTGCATAGGCAGCCTTCGCCGGCTCATCTGTATTTATATTCTTCATCGAATGCAGGTGATGACAGAGCCCTGGCGGCTGTTTTGCTCTCGGTCGGCCCAGCCTATCTGCATGTGTCTGGAAAACGGATTTAACTCTGCATCCTGGCTGACCGCCATATGCACCCGTAACTCACCTCTCCCCGTGTGTGTGTGTGTGTGTGTGTGTGTGTTCATCTCATCAGTTGGCATGGGTGCGCGCTTATAGCTACAGGTCTGTGTGGGACGTTTTCTTGTTTAAGTAATTAAACCGAAAGCCAGAAAAGAACCCACCCTAATTAGCTTGTCCCAACCACATTGGGTCCCGTCAGAAGGTAGAATTGCATCACAGTTTCTATGTGTGTGTCTGTGCTTGCCTACCAGATTCGGTAGGATTCCAGATTCCTATTTTCCTTCTTGCCAAGTCTCCCATCGGCCCGTGGCCTTTTGCTTTGTCGCCTGTTTTTTGTGTTAAGCTACTCTGCTCGCTGGGTAAACATTCTGTTTGCTGAGACACCGAGGGTTTGTCTCGACAGCCGGACCCTCCTATGCGCTCCTGTACATGTCCAAAGACACCACTCACACACCAGTTCATAGAGATGTTCATTCTCACATCTCCTCTGTGCTTTGCAATGCTCATAAATAGGCCATATTCTGCTTGAAGTCACAAGACATAACAGATAGCCACCATTGTTTACGTGAAGCGGGCTTTTCCCAGGCAGGGACATGAGAAAATGAGTAACTACAGATAGATAAATAGAGAAGGAGAAAGAGTGTGTGTGTGTGTGTGTGTGTGTGTGGGTGGGTGTGTGTGTGTGTGTGTACAGTATGTGACCTTGTGAAGCCGTCTTCATGCACAAGCATCGTGACTCTTTAGCCGTGTGCTTCAACTGAGCTGAGCTGTGTTTAGTGCGGTGTTGTCTGTGCGTCCAATCCGGAGGGGCCTGGCACCCATCACACACACAGGAAAGAGGCCCCCTGCCTCTGAGCTCCACATTAAACACACAGGAAACGCACACAGGAAGCCGTGTCTCAACCCCTGCGTGCGTGTCTCACCCACTCCTCCATGGTACGTTTTCTTTCCTCCAGACCCCAGGCGCTGGCCTCCAAACTCCCCTGTAGCGCACACTCAGCTGACAGCCCCACGGCCCTCGTGATGGTCACCATTGTTACTGAACCGTCTGTTACTGAACGACATGCATTTTCTCTCTGGTATCATGAGTAATGAAATGCATATCTGCAATGCTGTAGCACTCAGATACAGTGCAAATGCCCCCGCATGCAATAAGTATATACGGCAAATTATTGTTTACCTCATATATACAGTAGATTTCAAAATATTACATACAAACACACGCTTTCAACCCCTAAATAGCCACAAAGTTTTGGTCCCCACTGCTATACTGTAAGACATTCCTTCAGAATTATTGATTATGTAGAGACTGTAATGAAGATCTGTTGTTGATTATTCACAGATATTTTTTTCTACCCAGAGCCAAGAATAGCTCTTTCATCTAGGGAGGGTCGATACCATTGATTTTCTTTTTGATCCAATACCAAGTAATACTGAGGCCAGCATACTGATACCAACACTTTGAATTTGTGATTTCTAGAGTGGAAATCACAAATGATATTTAAAAGCTTTGGCATTTGTATTAAATACACTTCCAACTAATACCACCATTTTGTTTTGTAGCTCCAAATCTTTGTTTACGTTCATCCACTGTGCTGTTGACTGACTGGCAGCATCTGTTGCCCTGCACCCCTTACTGCCTTTCTATAAGCTATGAGGAGCAGAGCGAGGAGGCGGAAGGAAAAGTGGTTCCTATCCTAAACACAAAAGACAAATAAAGTAACAAATATATGAATGAATAAAATATAGTTAAATGTATCACTGACATTAAAATCGCCTCTTAAAGACAGTGGTGTAAATCTTTTATGCGAGGATCGATTCTCAAAACTGAACCCTCAGGATGGAAAGTATCGATTCGCCCATCCCTACTTTCATCCAAAGCTGTCAGTGCATCACATTTGGCTTTTAATCCTCTTGGATTAAATGGATATATTCTAACCCTGTGAAATTATGACAAATATGTAAATGTTACTTTGTTACTTTGAATACACCCTCTCCTATTCTGCAAGACTATTTCTTGTTAGAAGAACGGTCCTGCTGTAGTATGTACAGGTATTATGGCCACAGACTCTCCCAGGGGCATGGAGTGAGAACCCCCCAGCCCAGACCACCTGGGTTGGGGGGTTGTGCATTTGCACATTAGGGTTTAGTCCATGACCTCTGCATCTATGGGGGTGCGGGGGGCCATCCTCTCCAGGGACAAAATGTGTATAATTTCGACATTATTTTCAGTCATTTTAAACTGGGCAGAATCATCAATCATTTTTATACACTTATTTAATGTCGTTGGTGCCAGTAAGGCTGTTTAAATCGGCCACATAAAAATCATCTAGGCTGGGGAGGTCAACTCACTTCCTTCCCCCAACTCTGTGCACGCCACTGCCGTGGCCAATTAGATGGACACAAGAATGTACTGTATATAAACCCAGGAGCAGGACAGAAGTTGACCAGTTCAGTTGGTTCCTCCGAACTGGGAACAAGGAACCACATCCCTGAATATCAAAATGTCCCTGTCACTGTCATCCTCTTCTTCGAAGCAGCTCATTCAGCACCGGTGCTCCAGTCTTTTATTGATTTATTTACCCTCTATTTTTTTATACTCACTCTCTTTCTGCTTATTTCTAGGTCTGATTCCGCATCTTTTTCTGTCACGGCTACATGCACTGTATGTAGGGCGTGAATACCGAGAGCACAGGGATTAAGGGGAAAAGCTAATTTCACAGCGTGTATTCATGGGAGACAAACAAACAAAAACGGATAGCTTTAACTACAGTAGGGTATTTCCTGTTTCGGGCACAAATGATGAGAAAGCATGGTTTGTGGCTGCTTATTTTCAGTAAAACATAGAAACACATGTCTTACTACACTTACTACACTACTGTTACTACACTACTGTTCAGTAGTTTGTAGGTTATTATCATGTTGGAAGTTGCAAGTAGTAAGTCACTCAATGCTAGAGCTTTCACTGAGGTTGGGCTTCACCCCAATATAAATGAACAGATTCCGTGTTGAAAAAAGATGGCATCTATCCTTTAATGATGTTCCGTTCTTTAGATACCGACCGGAAGTGACAGTTACTCCCACTTCCGGTGGTCGGAAATGTGTCGGATGTGGCTTCGTTAGAACCGGCGTACCTGAGAACCTATTTTTGGATGTCCTTTGCGGGTCTTCTTGCCACAGCCCTAGTGGGCACACGGACCAGTGTGTGTAGACAGACAGAAATAGATAGGCAGCGGGTATGATAGATGTGGAAGCGCAGGCAGAAGGTCATGGCCGTCCATGATAGAGATGTGAGTTTTCTTTGATTCCCCTGAGCTTCAAATTGAAAGATGGATTGTGAGCGGCATTTAATAGCACGCCAACCGGCTGTCCATATATCCCTGAGACACATGGAGCTGGGGTTTAATTGAAACCTGAAGCTTGCTGTTTCAAGGCCCCCCCGAGGCAGAGTGACCCCTCTCTGTAACCCTGGTGACCTTACGCCGGGCTCAGAGACCTTGCCCGATGCTCACCTGGTTTTCATTACAATCAATCAAAGGTGTCCTCAGAAACGCCAACCAGTTTGGGCTGCGTGGCAAAAATCCCAAAAACAAAAAAACATCCCAAACACTTACAAAAACAATTACATTCCAGCCTCAGTTTGTCCCGTGGAGGACTCGGGGCTGAAAAGGTCAATCCTTTTCCGTGGTGCGTGTGAAAGCCGAGAAGCCTCGTTCTGTTTATTCCCGTTCCCGTTCCAAGGCGGTGTCCCTTCAGGTCTGTGGGGTGGAATCAGATCGGTGGCAGGTTGCTCTCACATCAAGCCTCATCATCTGTGCCTGTATTCTGTTACCCTTCAGTGTCTCACCTGCCATGCTGAGGGACCGGGGTCCAGATGGAGCCCACATAGATATGAATAGACATGTGTGGCTCCATCTCACACACACGTGCGCACACACACACACACACACACACACACGCACACGCGCATACACACACACACACACACGCTTCCATATAAACGTGGCAACACACACACACCCTTGCATAGACACCTTGAATATACACATAGATGATTGTGTGTGTGTCTGTGTGTGTGCGCGCGTGCGTCTGTGCGCGTGCACGTACGCACGCTAACGCATGCGTACACACAAAGATATGCAACCTCACTCTCTCTGTGTCTCCACCCGTGTAAATCCGAGAGGTCCTAATGGCACCCAGTTTTCCATATTGCTGGTCGAAAGCTGTGTTGAAAATAATCGTCTAATGGAAATGAGGTCCGATGCGAGCTGACCGACCGTGCTAAGAAGTGCAAGCTACGTGGCCTGGGTCTAGAATGTGAAGTGTTTCCAAAACGGCAACACCACGTTCTCTCTCCCAATTAGAAGGAGCGGCGTACGTATGCTACATGCTAATGGCCCTAGCTTGCTAATGAAGCAAAGGGAATAGCAACGGCCTGCCCAAGAGGGCGACACGCTAATAGTTCTCTCAGGTTTTAACCTCCTCACAAAGCCTTAAAACCCACTCAACCCCTCAGTAGCGCTGACCTCCATGTCTCCCAGCCATGCCAGGCCAGCTCACATTCTCCCACGGTTGAAATAGCGCGCGCGGGGCGGGGGGAGGGGGGGGGGGGCGGGGGGTATCCCTGTGTAAGACCTCACAGGGGTACCAAGACACCTCAAGCCGTACGTGTACATGTCTGCTTTCTGGTGCTCACGTTCTGGAGAAGGGCGTCGGTCTGTCGATGTTATCTCCTTGTTAGCATGTGTTTGGGACTTGGCAGTTTTTCAAACGACTTTATGTTTACATTTTCCATTTAGCAACGACTTTATGTGTGTGGCCATACCATAGAACACTGTGAAAGATGGCTGTAAATACTGTGACGTGACACCTTTTGGTTTCTGGACAGATGTGTTGAGGGAGTTTGGGTTTGCTGGTGCCTCCATTGTGTTTGTACTGGGGGCCGAATTTGATGTTAACCCTTTCCCAATTGGACGGGTCATTGGATCTCACGTGATTGGTTCACTGGGTCATGTGATCTCTCTTTTATAAATAAAGCAAATCAAATCCGCCGTGCCCTTTAGAAGAAGGGAAACTAACACCTTAACTTGTATGTAATTGAATGCATTCACTTTCTCCTTTGCTGTCATTCACTCTGTTTTGGAGCCAAGCACCTGGTGGCCGCTAGCAGTACTGCATCTTCTGTGGTACTGTGGCAGCTTGGTCCAGTGACTGAACCCTGACTCTCAGGTCAGGAGCTGCCAGGGACTTGATGTGTTTACTGTGTAACTCACCTCCTGTGCGACTCTGGGAGGCCAGTCTAAACAATGTGAGTGACAGAGAGGGGCGACACACACACACACAGTGGTGTGTGTGTGTGTGTGTGTGTGTGTGTGTGTGTGTGTGTGTGTGTGTGTGTGTGTGTGTGTGTGTGGACAGTGACATGGCATACTGATTGAATGAGTGGCCGGATGGAGCCTGGCCTTTGTTGGCCCACGGGGGGCTTGACCTCGGGGTTAACTGCTCAGCAAAGTGCTGGACACCATAAAGCTAAACGTGAGAGAAGAAGGATCATTAACGTTAGCGAGCGTGTTGGCGGTGCAGGACTGGTGCTCCCGTGATGGGTGTCTGTCGACCAGCGCCGTTTGAGACCTTCCTTCCGGGTTGCATGGGCTCATGTGGCAAACAGGATGCCCCCCCAAGAGCCAGCTGTCGTACAGTCATGCAGTGTGCATCCCGCAGGTCCAGAACACACTGGCTGTGGCCACCAGAACACACTGGCTGTGGCCACCAGAACACACTTGCTGTGGTCACCAGAACACACTGGCTGTGGCCACCAGAACACACTTGCTGTGGCCACCAGAACACACTGGCTGTGGTCACCAGAACACACTTGCTGTGGTCACCAGAACACACTGGCTGTGGCCACCAGAACACACTGTGGCTTCTCCCAGCTCATGCTGCTGTGGTTATCTTAGCTAGGGTGCTATTGGTCGGGTGGTAGGAAATAAGTGAATGGCAGCAAGTGTTTCATTTTAAAGGTACGCTGCTGCATTATCGTTCACCCAGAAGCCTACATGTCCCACCCACAGCTCAACTGTACGTATTTTAAAACATTTCAAAACTGTCCACAAAAGGGTGAATGACTGTGTGTGGAGGGGGAAGTCCCAGGGGCTCTTTGGGGGGGGGGGGGGGATTTAAGAGGGAAATGCATTTGGGTCTTTTTAAACCAAAACAACCACACTGTAACTTGTTTAAGCCACAAGGGGAATACCAGGCACACATTGAAGAGTGTACCTTTAATATCACAAGCACTTTTGTGTGTGAAATCTGTATTGTTTAATCTGCTTGTGAAATTGACGCGTCCCTTTGGAACCATCTCTAATTTCCTGCCCTGAAACCCGTCTCTTATTGGTCATTAGAGCTTGTTTAGCCAGATCAGCTCTGTTTTCACTGTAACTTTTGCTAAAGCACTTTACCCTTGACCTCTGACTGCAAATCCAGACCGCTTTGATTGCAAGGACGTTTTTGAGCCGGTAATCTAAACAGCAGGAAAGGCCTCTCTGATTCCTGTCACATCCTCTGGGTCCGGGCTCAGAATCTCATGGCCCGTTGTGGTATGTGGTGGGTGAAATGGCTGGGCTGTCCTCTGGGAGTATTGTGTTCCACCGCTGGTTTGTAGATCACAATAGGGTTCAAACGGAGGATTAGGTGATCAAGCATTTGGTGGACTCACCAAATGCAGTGCCTTGAGATCACATCTGAATTATTATTCTTTATTCTTCATGCTCCACAGTGGTGGAAGAATAACTTTACGTACCTTTGCAGATCTACTGTATCTGTATATTTTTGTATTACTGTGATTGTGTGTGTGTGTGTGTGTGTGTGTGTGTGTAGTCAGCATTATAAACATGTGGTTTTCTGTTTGAAACGTGAAGAGCGCACACCCATCCTACAGCTGAGTGGCTTGCACCTTTCTCTGCTCCCCCCCCCCCTGCATCATTATAGCCTCACAACACTGTTCTCTACCCCTCTCTCTACAGACACCCCCCCCCCCACACACACACACACA
>JAODLI010045556.1:0-17209 GCA_027575585.1 Percopsis omiscomaycus
TCTCTCTCGCTCTCTCTCTCTCTCTCTCTCTCTCTCTCTCTCTCTCTCTCTCTCTCTCTCTCTCTCTCTCTCTCTCCTGTCTATCTTTATTAGTCCCCATTTGGACCCTGCCTTGTCTCTGTTTCACTTATCACCCTCCTTCTTTCCCTTGCTTTTCTCCCTCTCTTTTCTGTCTTGTCTATCTCACCTTCTCTTCCCTTATTCCTCTCTTTCAATATCAACATCACCACCTGTGCCTCCTTTTTATTAAATCATGCCTCTTTCCCCTTCTCCTAACCTTTACTGTCTATTAAAGAAAGTAATTTCTTTTCATTGTCTATTCTCTTTTCCAACCCTAATCCTAAAGTGTTCCCCTTGCCATAAATGCCCCCCTAAACACACACACACACACACACTTTAACTGTCACAACAAACTTATGTCATGGTTTGGGCTGATGCTCTTCATTTACACGCTGTGATTCAAGGCAAAGCAACACCCAATCTGCCACCTTGCTTAGTGAATCACCTGTACTCAATAACTGGCTCCTTGACATAAATGTTATTCTGCCTCAGTGTTCATTTTATTGTATGTATGTATGGTCCTTTAGTGTGTTAAATCAAATATTTTAATACCTTAAGACCTTTTGACATGTTTAGGAAAATGTAGGCCTATTGATAGATAAATATTCATGATATTTAAACAGGATAAACAGGATTCCTTGTATTGCCCACCTAGGCCCATTTAATCTTCCATGTAATTGTGTATAGTTATGTGGGTTTACATGTTGCATGCCAGGTCAGCCACACGTAAGAACTGTAAGCCTCTGTAGGCCTCTGAAGGTGAACTTAACTTACAGTAGCTGACCCATTCTGTTACATAGATTAGCAGAACACAGAGAAAGGTTTTGCTGTTTTTATTAATGGGACATGAAGTAGATCTGTATATGAATCAACAGTTGTAACTGAGATAATACATCAAGTTATCTTTTCTCTTGTCTGTTTTCATTTGGTCTGCATTTAGACATTTATGTACAGTATTTGAAATAATCTACTTTTACATATTTTTCTGTGTTTAATATGTAATTCCTTCCCAGAGGCCCCTGTCCCAGGCTGACTGGGTTTGGTGTAGAGGTGTTTAACCTTAGGTGGAGATCTGTACTGAGGCCACAGCTGCTATAAAAAAGCCTGACCAAAGGTATTACATAAGCAGGTCAGACCGGGTTTTTTATAGGTAGAAGAAGGTACATTGCCTGTAGACCTGGAAGTCAAATAAAATCAGCTGTCATGCAATAGAAGCCTGATCTGACTTCTTTTGATTCTTTTAAGCTTTACAGCATAAAACAACAATGAATTCTGGCATTTGGGATGGTTATGGTGGTTATGGAATACATAATTCATAAGTTGATAGTATGAAGTATTTTTTCTTGCGAACAGAAAATGAGACTAACATAAAATATTTAGGTAGCAGTACAGCTAAAACATGTAGCTGAATGTGGACTTAGATGTGGATGCAGAATTAAAGTTGAAAACTGATTAGTATATAAGTGAAAGTGAAATAATAATACCAAGTGAATATTACATATTACGTCCAGATCAGAAATGTCTCAATTCAATGCGGTTGATTTACTGAAAAGACATAAAAGTGTTCATGTACCGCTGTGTAGCTAGGATTACCAGTATCCTAATGCCTAAAGCTCCTAATATAGCACTTTAAATAGGAGCCAGGTTTTGTGTGCTATATATATAGGGCTAATAGACACAGAGAGAGAAACCATTGTGGTGCAATGAGACATTGCACCACATTACCGCTATGTTATATAGGTACTTTGCACAAAATGACATATTACAATGGAACATAAATTTAGTTTGTATTCACATATTACTTAATACAGTAGTATGATTTAGAAAAATCTAATAGAAATGAATAGATTACAACTCTCAGGATTTCTGTTTGTTAAATGATGGAGCTTAATTTGAAATGCTTGATTAACATTTTACAGCTTCTGAATGATAATGGTAATGTTAATATCTGCCTATTTTAAAATGGAAAATTGCTGGTGCTATTCCTTTAGATTTTTGTAACACAATTAATATACACATTTGGCCGAAGTTGAAAAAGAGACAAATTACTATATAATTGGTTGGTAAGCAGAAACAACAGCAATGAAGAAACCAGTATCAGAAAATATAAATTCAAATCTAACATTTACCTTTTAACATGTTTAAATTCAGGTTGGTAATAACAACAGCTCCACTCAGTGGTTTAGACTTGCGTGTCAACAGTACACAGCAGTCTTTAAAGTAAAACCCTTTAGGTTAACACTCATTACCAGCATCCAGCACTAGAATTATTGTGCAAAACAACACAAAACACAAGCCTCCCACAGGGGTTTAGGCACTTCAGGGCATTAAGAAACCTTAGGGCTTGGACAAAATGTGAGATTAGTGACAGAACAAATTGTAAGTACCATCAGAATGAACCTAGTCTGAAAAACATATACTTCCTTTTTTCTGCAATTTATATATATTTATACAATTGATGAAGTGTATCATTTTTTGTTTTAGACATGCTGAGTACAAAAAAATAAACGGAATAAATGACAGCTGAAGAACAGCTGGAATAACAAATGTCCATCCTCTGGAGATGTAATGAGGCTTATGTACTGTATAAAACATTCTGTAAGGTCAACAGTCCCTTAGAGGGGAGGCCTTATTGACAACCAGATCAACAGATTGTACAGACAGAGCAGAAGATTGTACATTTCAAAGTCATTAAAGGTGGATTGAAATTGTTCTTAGACATAAAAAATAAATAAATAAACCGATAGTTCAGGATTGTCATAAGGTTTACCTTCTATTCACCTTATAATTATAAACTGCTATATTATCAGTTGGCAACACTTGAGCCAGAATGATTTTAATGCGATCAAATGCTAGAATGTTAAAAAAGTCGTTCTAAACACATACAGGGTAGGTCACAGGATATTTGGTACTCATGCACTAGATCATTACTCGGGGGGGCCTTTCTGATTCTGTGTTGGAACACTGGGACTGCCCAGTGTCATGTGACTGGGCTGTACTGTAGCTATATAGCAAAATATAGGCACAGGATCTGGCCATAAAACACCACTTCTGAGAGGTTTCTGGCATTTATTCTTTTTTTTTTGCACCTGAAAGGCTTTTCATATGCTGGTACAAAAAAAATAAAAATACAATATAGTAACAAAAACTTTATAATATTCATGTTGTTTAATGGAAAGACTGTACCAGTTCCACCCTCTGTGTGTTCAGTATTTACTGTGCTATAGTGCATGCATGTTTGCTTTGGGGGCAGTGGTTTAATCCCCTCATAAAACACTGCAGTAAAATAAATAGTCACCACAGAATTGAAACTGCCACAAAACCTCACACCCATTTCCCTAGTCAGTTTGAACCTTTTTAAATGGCTTTGGTAGAATGACACTTGGAACATATTCGGCATGATAAACGTTTGAACAAAAATAATAATAATTTATAATCACATTTTTGTGGTTATAAAATTTTGAGATTTTGATGACACCACACAGACACATCCATGTGCCTTTTCTGACTCAGTCTCCAGTCCTCAGCACTTGGCCTTCTTGCCGTAGCTATCCACCACGTCGGGTGTGATGCTGGCGTCCTCCTTGATGTCCTCCGTCACGGTTTTACCCACCAGCAGGAAGATGTCCTCCGGGGAGACGCCCTTGGGCTCGGCCACCTTCACCGCCAACATGTCCAGCGTGAGGGCAGCCCCGCTGGGGATCTGAACTTTGGCCACGACAGACTTACCCAGCTGGAGGGACACAGCAAGACACAGAAGCCACAGAGACTAGTGGTTAGGGTGGTTGACTCCAAACCGAAAGGCTGTGGGATCAATCCCCAACAAGTGTATGTGGAAGAAAATAAAGGCCATTGTGTCTCTTTATGACGTGTACAACAATCATTATGATAATATAAATACGTTTCTTATGCTTTACCACAGGCCTAGTCTGTATCTCTGTTATGGCTCTGAAAACCAGCCATAGCTGGTTCCACAAGGACATGTTTATCAGGAGCTGTTACAGGTTTGTCTTTGTGCTGGTCTCCACGGTGCATGTTTATAAAACTTGCTTTGTGAGAGCGGTCTCAGCCTCAGAACGGTCAGTCAAGGTTGACAGAGAAAGAAGTACTGCTTGAAACAGCAGCTGTCACCTTATCATGGCAAGGCTTCTCGCAGGGAAGCATCTGCTTGATGCCCGTCCCCAGGGCTCTCTCCACCAGTCGGACAGACCGGACCAGCTCCGCGAGCTCTGCGGGCTCCAGGGACGCCGCATGGTCACTTCCTTTCCAGGTCTTGTCCAAGGTCACGTGGCGCTCAATGACCTTTGCCCCCAGAGCTACTGCGGCCACTGAGACACTGATCCCGGACTCGTGGCCAGAATACCCAATGGGAATGTCTGGGAATTCCTTCTGATATTCCTGTGGTTCAAGAGTGATAAAGACCTGGTGGTTAACCAGTTCAACTGTTGACAAATGTACTGATTGTAAGTCGCTTTGGATAAAAGCGTCTGCTAAATGCTGTAAATGTAAATAAAAAAAGGTTTATTATTCTGTCATTCAGCACTGAAGAAAGGCAGGCCAGAATGTAGCAAAAGTACAAACAATGTCTGGCTCTGAAACTGTCATTTCAGCAGGTCTGACCGTGATAACCCGAAGGTTTACGTCCTCAGCTTCCAGAGGGTAGGCACTGGTACACTGCAGGATGGCAAAGTTCTGGTTGTGTTGTTTCACCGTCTGGTAGACCCGGCGCATGGTCTCCATGGACTGCATCCCACTGGACACCACCATGGGACGGCCTGACAGAGATAGATGACTGGTCCAACACAGTTTCTCATGGCCAAGATTACACTAGCCCCCTCTGAGTGAAGTCACCTGGGCAATTTATGTGTACCACTGCTGAAAGCAGTTTATGTCTGCCTCGGGAAATCAGACTTAACAGCTGCTTGAGCAAATAAAGTACTAAATAAAATGTCTATGGTCATACAATGTATGAAGCATTCTCTCACCTTTCTTTGCCGTTTTCTCCAGATAGGGAAAATTATTGGTGTCTCCTGAGCCAACTTTAAAGAAAGGTACATTGAGCTCATGAAGGAACTCCACAGCCATCTGAGGAAAAAAATAATAATGAGTATCAAAATAATCATGAATAAAATTTGGTTAATTGTGTACCTAATCCATTGTGTTTATTGTATTTGTATCTATTAAATCTGTACTCCATCTATATTTTGTTCACTTTCTTTTAAATAAATCCTTAATGAAAAAAAATGAAGTGAGTGAACACCGATACATCCTGGATGAATAAAAGTGATTCTAATATAGTCCCTTACATTTGGAAATGTGTCTCTTGACTTCTCAACTCTAATGTATGAAAAATTAAAAAAAAATACATATTACAAGAATGCCCATTCATACAGTCTGTTTTTACCTCATCCATTCCTGAAGCAGTGAAAAAGATCCCTACTTCCTCAGCATATTTCTGCAGCTCTTTGTACTGCTCATGGCTGAACTCTAGATGACGCTTGTGTTCGCCGTACGTTTTCCCCCAAGAGTGCTGGGAGGTGTACGGACGCTCCAAGGCTTGCTTATTGAACTTGTATTCCAACTCACTCTTCTGAAACTTGGCACAGTCTGCCCCACAGTCCTGTAACGTTGGATTAGAGGGTGTTTCGTTAGTTGTTAAAAAAAGAAAGAAAAGAAACGCAGCTATAAGAATAGCATAACATTCGTGGCTATATCATATTGCTACACTATATTCAGTGCAGGGGTCCAGATTGGGGCCACGTAGTAACTTAGCATGCATCAAATATTTTTAGCGATGGAATATATGCATACTTTTTATGCAATAGATTTGCTTGCATTCAGAAATACTGAACCATGTGTTACGATGTTGTGTTGGTCTAGTTACCTTTGCCATTTTTATCATTTGTTTGGCAATATCGATGTCTCCCTGGTGGTTTTGTCCAATTTCAGCGATAATGAAGCAGGGATTGGAGCCTCCGATCATTTTACCAGGACACAGTTCAAACTTCAAAGGCATTTTTGTAATAATGCGCAGTTATATATCTAATAACGGAGTAATACAAACTAAAGAAAACGGCACAAATAACGTTATTCTGGTGTGACAAGTGTCGCAACTGTCAATCTTTAATATTCCAAGATTCCGGCCGGAACTTATAACAACATGTAGAACATCCGGGTTTCTTTTTCCTTCCTTTTCTTCTTCTTCTTCTTAATGATTTAGGCGGTTGACAACCAACGTATAAGTGTACTACCGCCACCTAGTGGGCTGGAGTGTGAGAGACCCTAATTTATACATTTTATAGAAGAGACTCAACCTACCGTATCTTGTAGGTACATACGGGGGTCCGTATGTAGGCTATATATTAAATAGTAAATAAAAAAAAAACTATATTCTACCAACTAGTCCAGTTTCCCTTAAAAGCTGCGTTAATTCCATTCTACACTCGGATGATGTTTTTTATAGACCTCCAATGTCAACATATTTGCTCTGGCATGTCTCCCAGTGCTTATTTTCCACAGATTTTGCAACTTTATAGTCGGTTACTTTTACGAGTTAAATGAGTTGTAGGTTTTACCTAATTGTCTGTCTTTTCCTTGTACAACAAAAGTGGAAATGACATGGAGGAGATACCGGGAGATACCCCCAAATGTAACATTAGCAACCTGAGCATGCGCGTTGTCAAAAACGCTTTTACCAGACGATAAATAAATGTTTTACCCGTGTAAAAATTGTAAAAACGTACCCGTGCTAGTATGAATGTGGACTAAAATGATTGCACGTATCGGCCTAACTCCGTCTGTGTATGAGCTCTCATCCTCACTGAAATAAAATGAATGAAAGAAAATAATGCTATCCCCTTTTAATTATCGGATTTATCTAAACAACCAAAACATTTGTATATATTTTTTTGCACTTTAGTTAATTAGTTAACCCTTCACGTATTTTTATTTCTGTATTCTCAAACAATATTGTTCAGTGTGTATAGTGATACAGTGAAAGAGATTATTTCACATCTGTATTGCATTGAACAACTTAAAAGGCAGGCAGGAAGACCAATTCATTCACTTTATTTTTTACTGATACTGAAATCAAATGGACAATGGACAAGCAAGCAATAGTCTAATTTCAGTGACAAATGTTTTGTCTAGTCTAGATGTATGTAACTGTATGTATGTATATATAATATTCTTCCGTATATGTACATAGCGGAGTACATACCCACACACTATTTAAATTTAAACATTAGGTCACATTATAATGACTGAACTTTACGTTCCTGACTGGAGAGGGTTTTCAAAAAGGAAATGCATAGATTGAAAACACAATATGCCTCAAGCCGGCTCAACACACAGTCCAAAGTACACACACTCAAACATTACATTGGGAGTTCTGTTTGGTCCTTGAAAACTAGAGCAAAAAAAAAAAAAAAAAAATGTAATAATGAAAAAGACAGGAGGTAATAAAGGGAAAAAGAATAATAAACCTATTACAGCATCATGCTATCATTATAGCTCAGAATTCTGGGATTGCTTGAATGGGAATGATACTGTGTGGTGTAGTGTAGCTTTGGGGCCAGGGATGAAGGGAATCCCTTTATAGTTAAAACAAATCAACCCTTTTCCCAACACAGGTGCACAGACCACCAGACTCGACAGCCATGCTGGTGCTGACAAGCTAGTCCACTGGAGGACATTAATCAGCAGGGAATACTGCAAGTGTCTGATGGTCTGTAGAACAGGTACGGCCAGGTGTGAACCCTTAAGGGAACTAGAAGAGTTGTGATATTTAGGGTCAAGGCTGCAGTATACTTCAAACGAAAACAAATGTAATGTGTTCGAAGAGGGAACTGAATCCTCACCTTCCTGTATAATTTGCTTTGCTTTCTTCATTTGGAACTTCACAGACTGTATCTTAGCCTGCTCTCATTAAATTAATGTCACAGTGTGTATACTGGCATTGGCTTGCAGTGCTGTAATCATTTGGAGTATAGTGCCAGACTTAGGGCCAGAAACCCACACACTAGGGAACAATATTTATCTATGGTTATAGGATGCAGAAAGATTAAGAGTCAAGTCCCACTGTCTAAACAATGGGACATCAGGCGGTGGGTAGGTTGAGAATATGGACCCATGCCCCTGAATGGCCTCAGCCACCTAGCGGACCAGCGGGGACTGTTTAAGGGAGATGAGCACAGAACGCATGCGGGACACGTCTTTGGCCTGCTTGCTGGACTTGGGGTTGAAGTCGCAGAGACGCGCCACGCGCTCCCACTCCGTGCCAGGGTTATTCTCATCCAGATCTGAAATCATGGCCTCCTCAGCGGCCCTGGAGAAAGGGAGGAGAGAAGGAGAAGGGGGGAGGAGAGTGTTAGCCGGGGCAAAGAGGTAAAGGAGCCAGATACATAGAGGTCTGAGAAAGCCCCCTGCTGTTCACCAACACAGAATCTCCAGTGGAAAGCTGCCACTAGGACAACAGCAAGATTAAGGATTTAATCTGGTAGAATTGTCTTTGATTCGAAAGTAACAGTATGTCCGTCTACACTTGCTTTAGAGCAACCTTCTCCCTGGAGGTTTGGCGCTCCACGGTGGGCAGGTGAAGTGTTACAAGGACACTGTGTTGTTGGCTCAGCAGAATCTAGCTCAAGGCCGGCAGGACAGACCACCATACAGAAATAAACATTCAACTACGTTCATGGTCCCAAAGAGGAGAAGCTACAGCACAGATATTAACCCAACTCATACAGTAACATACACTCCCACAGCTATTTTAACAGTCCACAATAGGCCTAATCATTCTAAGGATCTGAAGCGTGGTTGGTTAAAAACGCAGTTCTATAAAGAACTAGGGGAGGGAATGTGCCCACTCCCCGACACATAAACTTGCACTCGATTTCCATAACCTCAGTTCTCCGCAAGGTCCAAGTATAGGAATGTCAGTCTCATCCGTATACTTGTCCTTGACTCAAACAAAAAGAACAGCAGTGGCAAGTTCTGTTTTTTTAACCAAACCCAAATGAATTGGAAGCCTAAGGCTTTGCCATGCATTTTGCTGCAGCTGGAAAGCAGGCCATCTTGGAGAGGGGGCAAAGACTAATATCCCTTTAAGTATTCATTTGGATGCAATGTGTCAAAATCTTAATGTGAGGGGTGAGGTGTCCTTAACCAACTTAAAAGGAAATACATACAGTTGAGGGCTTACCACACAAACATCTGAAAACCAAAACAATGATTAAAAAACAAAAAGTACAGCGCCACAATCACCAGACAATAACAATTTGAGATGCAAGCCATACAATCATGGTTAACAGTCATCCAATCCCACGAGAGGAATTTCACTGCCATGGATTGACTACCTACATGAACTGAACCCCCAATACTAAACCTAAAGATTGGCTAGTACACAACACACAGCAAAATGGCGATGAAAAGCAAACATCCATTCACTGCCACAACCAACTACAAATACACATAAGGACCACAACATCAAAGAGGGCACACTATACGTTGTACTCATTTTAAGGCAGTGGATGTAGCTATACCTCAAAGATAGGCTACTAAACTATGTAGACAATACATTCTTATCCAACAGGCAGAATGCCCTAACAGGGTTTTATTGTTTTACTTAACTGGTCTAGGCGGTAGCAAGGATGGTTAATGTGTGTGCTTTAAGGTGCAGAGGAAAAGAAAACAAGGAGAAACAATTTAACAATTCAGAATATAGGAGACAGACAGAGAGGAAGGGGAATGAAATCTAACAAGTCAGCTAAATGTAGATGGCAAAAGCCAGCATGCAAAAGCAACATCACTCCTGTATTTCTTTGACTTATCCCCCCCACCCCCCACCCAATGTTGTAGGAAGTGCTTGCTGTGCAGTCTCTGTGTTGCCATTGGTTGGGTGATGTTGTCCTACTGCCTTGGATTATTACAGTCAGCAAAGCACATTGCCCCCCAGCGTCCCTCAATGACTATGGGATTCTTAACTTAAGTGAATCTAAAATAGCCATCAATGTGTGAATATGTTAAAGAAAGCCAAATCTAGCATTGCTGTCATTTCTCTAACTGCAGGGGTTATTTTCCATTTGTTGTGCATTCATTTGGATTAGTATAGATTACATGAATACTAAATGCAGTGTACAGGACAACCTGAACTATTCCAATGGCAAGAGTAAAGGCTGCACCGCCAAGGCAGCACAGTCGCTAGCTAGGCAACATTAGCATGTCCTTCTGTTGGAAGGCAGTGACTAGACAGCACTTAAAAATTCTACTTGAGGCACAAATACAGTTCAGGCTGAAGCATTTGTGTATCCATAAAGTGGACAGGGATAGCTTTAAAAAATAAAAAAAATAAAAAGTGAATTCCATTTAACATTTCTATGTTAAATAAATTGCAGCCCAGCAAGGAGGGTACAGAGGTATCACACTGCACAAAGTGAACTCTAAACACAATATCTCATGTGGATAATGTGCTTTGAGCAGTGGATAACAGAGCTGCTTTTACAGACTGTTGTCCCTTCAAGAAAGCATAGAGGAGTAAGCGGGAGGCCACTGTTATACAATCCTCCCTACACAAACAATACCACTGCTGTTGTGCGGCTGCAGGAAGACTGTACGATTGTATGTGTGTGTGTGGCTGAGTGCATGTAGCATGATACTGTATGTTAGACTAGGTTGAAGGGAAGGAAGGTCTCCAGGAACACAGCTAACATTGCGAACTGGTTATCAGGAAACGTTTTAGTGTTGGAAATAAATGCTGAAAATCCTGTGAATCCGCCATCACAGGCATACAGAATCCATGTCCAGTTAAGACAGACAAATGCTTCAAAACAAACCTAACAGCAAGCTACTGGTAACCAATTTATGCAAAATCAAATAAATATTTAAAAAGACTACAAATACCCTCCTAAAAATAAACGTTTTTTCTGAGGGATGATTATTCACACAAGTATTAATTAATGGAAACTCAAAAGAAATAAAACATCTGCATATGAGCTTTATGAATCTGACCAAGGGAAAACTTAAAAACGAGAATACACGTAAGTGAAAGAAAATCTTCAAGGGCACAGCTACAATAAAAGTTGATTCTCAAGAAAGTGAGTGATGGCCCCGAAGTGACGTGCAGTCATTCAAAAAGCTACAAATTATTCTGACAGGCCTCCGCATACAACATGCACACAAACACTAGAGACTCCAGTCCAAAGGATGCAAATGATAAACAATTTTGTCCTGTTGACGTGGTCTAAAATGAAACCATGAAAGAATAAAATAAAGAGTGACGTGTGAAAAGGGAATTTTGGGGCTCAACAGACAGATGGTAATGTAGAAAATAAACAAGACCATATTAAAAAAAAAAAAGCAGGAGGATGGTGTCAGTTGAAGCAACATACACATAACCAATGAGCTCAGAGAAGGGCTGCTTGTAGAAGTCTTCGTCCAGCACCCTGGACAAACATCCCAACGGCAGAGCGGCAAGACAGGAGAGAAGAAAGACAGTGGTAAAAGGGGGGAGAGGATGAAAAGACAAGCAGGTTATCATACACAGGTCAACAAAGCATTGGCTCTGGGCTCTATAATTAAAGGGTTACTACTACAGTGGGCTTAACAGAATGTCAACAGGGCTCATCGTGGGAATAAAACTGTTCCCAGCTGATTGTTAAAGCGTCTTGCAAATCCTTTTTATACGGCACAAAAACCCTTAAATTAACCTAGAATTTTATGTTATTAGAGGCAAACACTAATTCTGCTCAGGTGTTACACCCTGTCCAAAAAGGAGGAAGAAAAATAAAAAGACACCATGGCTCTATTTTACAGGTGGGGACACAAAGAAATCTGAAAAAGTGAATTTTTTCATTCTTTACTTAAAGTATACGAAGTTGTTTTAATTGATAAGCTCTGTAAGAAAGTTCTCTTTGAAAAAAAAAAAAAAGGAAAAAAAAAAAAGAGTGATTGCAGTTACTATTTGCTATTGGCGACTTACCAGACTTTATCCATACCAGACTTATGGACTAATTTCTTGGTTTGTTTTGGTTAGGTTTAGGCATTAAACTGATTATAGTTAAAGCTGCTGTAGGTAGGATTTGAGAGTTGCAACGAGAGCTAGCTAAAAAAAGAACAAAAGAGTAAGATTTTGAAAATCAACAACCCAAAGCGCCAACCCCTCCTTCTCTGGAGCCTGGAGGATGTGATTGACAGGCAAGGTTGATAAGAAATATCTGGGTGCCTGGCAAAATCTAAAATCGACTTGTAGAGAGGCAGGGGCTATCAACCAGAGCAGATATTCTCCCAGAGCATTCAGATGGCTGACATTTCTAACAAATTACACTAAATGTATAGCTCTAAAATCCTACCTACAGGCACACATATCATTTGGGTAAAGGTTTAGGCATTAAACTGCAGTTAAGGTTTGACGGCCATTAGAAAACAAGGGCCTCTTTAAAGAATAAGAACATTGCTTGAACACCGCACTAAAACGATTAATTATATTATGAAATGTAATGCGAGTGGGGTCGATTTAAGTCTCCTAAAGCCCAAGAAAACTAGTTTTTCCTTCATCATCGCAGGGCACGAGCAAAGTACGCGCCTTTGAGTTGTTTATAACCACGGAGACAAGAATGCGCAAGCAGCCAGGGACACGGCACACAAATGCCATAATGTATAACGAATGTTTTGCTGTGCTAATCACCATGTTTTGCGGATGGTATGGCCCATTATTAAACTAACAGTACTAAAATATAGGTACAGTTCTTGCTTGCTCTGCGTTCAACAAAACAGAACTTGCAAGCTTGTGAAGACAAGAAAATGACTGCTAATGTTGACAATGTATATTTACGAGAACGCTAGTGCTACACTACACTCTACCACAAGGCTCGTATGCTAGCTCATGGCCATGGTGTTGTGCTGTGAATTTGTGAAAGCAAGAAAAAAAAAACCACACATACATATGTCACACACACTTGCCCACCCATCCAGAACACTCTTGGGTAAGACTAGGGCTGTCCTATGACAGATGTCTATTGAGAGACTGCTTGTGTAAGCAATAAGGGTGTCGCGATTGATATTTTTCTACAGCTCAAAGAACAAAGACATCTATGGATTTTTTTATGGTTAACCGCGAATAAAATGCTTTTTTTATTTATTTGAAAAAACAACAACAACTTGCTGGTCAAAATGTCCGGTAATAATAAACCAGGCATTTGTGTTTTGACAGCAATACAGCCTATTACGCCTACTGTACTACTTTTTTCTACTATTACAATTTTATCGTCTTGTGGGTGTGTCGGCTATTTCTGTAGGACCATGTGCCAGAGTGCTCTGTAATTATTGATCTTTATATCTGTCTTCTTTGTGCACAAACTGTTTTTCACAAGTACAATGTTGGTGTAATTAACTGGGGGGGGGGGAAAGCGTTTTTATATGCTTTGAACATTAATAAGATTACAGCTCACACTCCTCATGAACTCAAGAGTGTCTCGCTGCAGACTGGGGCATTTCCTGGTGGTTCAGACAAGGAAAATATGATCGGCGATCTTTATGAATTATTTTTCTATTGGCACAAACTGTTTCCCATGCACAATATTGGTGTAATTAAGAGATTAGCTGTAAATAAATATTTGTATATGCTTCGTTTACACTATTCTTGAGCGTAGCAGAACATCCCTTGCCATATCTAGTATGGGGCTTCGGCGTAGTGCACATGTGCAGTTAACCCAGCACCAGTTAATACCGTACCGTATAGGTGAAATGTCAGGAAGGTAGGAAAAAATAGATACCACCCCCCAAGCACTTCTGTAACTTTCACCAGCAAAAAAAAAATTATATTTTCATTTAACAGCAAACCCAATGTTTGCAATTACCTGGTTGGTTTGAATAAATACTGTTTAAATGTAACTAGGTTGTGATTTCCCCCTTTTTGCATGAAATTTTAAAATTGTTACAATAGAAACCACTAAATAATATAAACAAGAACATTTTTAATGCAGACATATGTTGCAGGGACTACTAGAATCATCACACTGGTGTGATTATATGCACCAAAGGGTTATTAAATCAAGCATTTATGAAGTTCGTTAGAGGAGATTTCAAAATATCAAGATATATATTATGTAACGCAAAATAGTTGGCGTGTGAATGTGTGTGTGAATGGGTCAATGTGAGGCAATGAGCACTTTGGGTGGCCTGTGGGTTACAAAAAAATAAAAAAGCGCTATATAGATGCAGTCCATCATTTACTAGTCTAAAAATATTGATATTAATTATAGGACATATCACCCAGCCCTATTTACCGCATGCGCTTTTGAGCACTTTGATTTAATTAATGGATACCATATTAACATGCCGTATCCAGTTCCTATTATACATCTATGATTAGAGCAGAGAAGGAACTAGACTAGTCTTATTCAGGTGCTGCAGAAATTATTTTCTAGATTATTTTTCTAGATATATTTATTTTACTTCCATGCCACAGTAGAGTGGGTTTGTGCAGTGACATTCTTGAGACTGTACGCCTATGTTTATATTTTGAATTATTGTCAGACTAAGTTGATCTTGGATGAAGGTCCACCCCATACTCCCCCTGTGTAAAGCCAGTACCTGTTGTTGACTTTGGTCTTCTCCAGCTGTTCATTCTGCCTGGTGTGCCACTCCTCCAGCTCCACCTTGGCTTTCTCCTTCCACTCAGACTCTTGTTTACGGGAGTTGGCATCTGGGGAAAGAGCAGTGGCAGGTGTCAGGCATGACAGAACAGAGCCTGAGTCAAACAGTTAATATACTGTCTCCTTCCATTTGTTTACACCTACCTAGTGCCTCCAGCCTCTCTCTCTGTTCTTCTCTCCATATGCGCAGGCTTTCAGGTTCAGCCTGCAGCCGGTCAGCATTAGAGATGGCTGCATAGGCATCTGACGGACCATTGCTCTCCTGATCAACAACATATGAAGTGACAATACATAACAACTAAATAACTTCACCAATGACTGAAAGCCTCATGTGTCATGTTTGGGAGGTTCTTTCTACCATAAAAATTATAGTTAGTTAGAAAAATGAGGTAAGTAGCATTTGGAATTGCCAATCTGCAAGCTATTTTGGTGTGAAATGGTGCGAATGTCCTCGTTTTGGTGGCAGTGGCTTAATATCTGCTGGAAAATGTCAAGTCACTGACATGATGTTAGCTACTCTGAAAGACAAGAAAAAGTTCTGACAAATGGCATGGTAAATATAACTGCAGGAAGCAGAAGCTATTATTCCAGCCCCAGAATCCTGGAGTTGGGTTATACGGTCGGTCACATATATTTAAATTAGTTATTTCCACACGTACAAGCCAACTACATTTAGAGATGACACCTGAGGTTTTAAACCGATAATGTAATATAATTTTGTTGTTTTTGCTGGTTTGACATTGAAAACGAAGATGACACAAAATATGCATAATTTTTATTGTAATGGAACAATGAAAGAAATTACCCCATGAAGGTCTCCATTGATGGCACCATCTGGAAAAGACAAAATAAGAGAAAATAAACTTTAGTAGACATTACAAACGACATAAACCCCCAAATAATGGCTTACTATGACATATACAAACACCAAATGTTACCTTCACAATTGGCAGATAATGCAAACGTATAGCTACATTTAAAAAAATGTTTTAGTTGGTCCGCACACAGTGAGTCAATGAAAAGACAATTCATAATAAGGATTTCCCATGAAGATTAACTTAATATGCCAAGTCAGCACTTCTAAAGATTGGTCAAGACCCTTACTTCCTTCAAGCTGCAGTGCTAGCTCAATGACTCAAACTATGGTCAAAGGTCATCGATATCTGAATTTGCTTTACATTTGTGGCAGACAAGCTGGCAGCTAACGCCGTAGTCTGTTACGGCTTGTCAAGGCTGAATGAATGAGAGGGCATTGAAGAGCCCAGTTAATGCTATTCTGAATGACTTTATCTTAAGAGATAATATACTGACGAAATAATATAACGTCTCTCCTGTTTTGTCATTCTGTAGTCTATCCTCTACCTTAGCGTTTTTACGCCGTCAGAGCTTAAAAGCCTAGCTAAGCTAAATTAGCCTTAAGGCAAAGCGAAGCCCACTTGGCTAATATAGCTAGCAAGCTGGCTAAGAGAGCATAACCTTGTTACCCATTTAGGACAAAAATAAACGAAACAGGGGCAATTTGTTAACTCAAACCGCACTCTATAAGACTAAAGTTTGGTGGCTAGGTATAAATATGTAAAGATCGACTAGTTTTGACCTATTGTTCACCGACCAGAGTCGCCTAGCGAAGAGGGGATCTCTCCGCTGTCCAGGATGCTGAACCCTTCGTCGTTTTCTATCCCTGCGATTTCGCTTTCCTGCTGGGCCAAGAAAGCGGCAGCAGGGTCCTCTTCGGATCCGATGCCGTTACCAGCTGCTGGTGGGTCAAAGTTAAGGTCGTCCATGTCTATTTACTTACAATAGAACAAATGCGTAAAACTGTAAAGGCGAACAGGTGTATCAGTTGCCCGATCCGATTCGTTTCAGGGATGGACAAGAGGTGGGCCAGAGAAAAAAAAAACAGTAGCATCAGCAATGTTAACGGAAACAGAGGATGGGCCAATCAGAAACGACGGATGGTGATTGACTATATAGTGGACCAACCGCATAACGACTGACATCAAATTTGTCCAATAAAATTCTTTTAACTCTTGTACGTACTGTCCCGTGATCTGCTGCATTTTGTCACAGCAGTAAAAAGCAATCCATGGTCTTCAGGGAGGTCTCCTCATATTACTGAACCTTTGTTAAATTAAATACGCATATGAAATATGTAAAAGCAATGAAAACAAAAGCAGTGAAAACAAACGTATTTTTTGTATTTGTTAAATAAAGTGATATTAAGCTTGACCTCCACCCAATGCATGTGTTTGTTAGCATCCAAGGTTATTTGTACTTATTTCCATTCTGCATTCCAGGAGGCAGTACCATAGTATTAATTATTGACAGGCCTGACTTTCTCAAATGGTTCAGGTTACTTACTCACCTGACTAAAGGCAAACTGTTACAGATCCAATGTTTTTTTGTTTTATTTTTACCATGACAAGGGAAAAAAATAATACCTGTGTGTGTGTGTATATATATATATATATATATTTTTTTTTTTTTTTGTACATTTTTTT
>JAODLI010045567.1:0-17209 GCA_027575585.1 Percopsis omiscomaycus
GTACTTTGTGAAGCCAACGGGACACTGTTGGTGTAATGCTGGCAATAAAGGTAAGAGCAACATTTAAGTAAACATACATGAAATGCAAAAAAGAGTCACCTGCACAGATTCTGTTTGGTGTCCTGTAATTGCAGTGACAAAGTCTTGCATGACTGGATGAATCACACTAACAAAATCTGCATGTGCGTGTGTGTGTGTGTGTGCTCGATTAGACTGACATGCAGCTTCAGTCAGAAAACTCATAGCAGCAAGGAGAAGTAAAATCACACTCATCTTCCTCATAGTGGTCATGATGAAGGTGATAAGAAGGATGAAGATGCTGGCCTGCAGGACAGAAGAAAGACAGACAGGTTAGTGAAAACTGATACAAAGAGTAGAAAGTCAAAAGGTATTATAATATGCTTTCCATTACAGTAACACACAATCAACAAAATGACACAATGTAATTATAATTACTATGAAAGAAATATGTATTAACCATGCCTCAATTAATCGCAGGCTCCAGCAGATACAATAGATATGAGTCTGCTTTTAAAAGAAGTGAGTGGAACAAGACAGGACAGGAAAGAAGACAAAACACCAAACACAATGAGTTAATATTAAAGGTAAAGGTGAACCTGGTTCTCTTGGGTGACAGCCTGTGTCTGTGTCCTTCCACGGTGTGGATAGTGATGACCATGGCAAGGTGCAACTCTTATATAGAGCAGGTTATGTTGTTTTAAATAAATTAACAGGGTGTGTACAGGACACACACTCATCATGTCTGAACTGTCAATATCATGTTCCTGAAATGACACACCCCATGTTAATATTGGTAAACAATATAACACGCTGGCTTGGTTAAAACTAAAAGTGATAGTTTATTTACCCCCTGACATCAGCATACCATTTGCCGTTCGTCTGACAGGTGCGTGCGCGTGTGGGAACTGTTTGTGTGGAGGGCTCTTATCACATCGGTGGAGGGTGTTTTTTCAGGGGGTAGTGAGTGTGTGTGAGTGTTTAAAAGGCCGATGGGGTGTTGACTCATTTAAAGTGTGTGTTTTGAGAGCGGAGATGTGCCAGAACTGCGTTTGATCAAGAAAATTAACTCTTTTCTTGAGACGTACACACAGTAGCCCTATTTCGACGTGCGAAATGGCCACCAACTTGAATCTACGCTTAACAACTCATAATACAGTGTGAAGTTATATAATTAGGAAAAGCACGAAAGTCCATACCTGCAACATTGATGAAGTGCATAACAAATACCTCAAATTATCTGATAACCAATCTTATCGGAGTCCAACTATGGGATCATGTCATTATTCAAAGCTGAAAAACAAAGCTTTGAAAGGTTGAAACTCAGTATTTTGAAACTTGAAATTTAATAAAAAATGTTTTCCTTCTTCACAACTGCAGCACTCTTTTTACAGTGTATCTCCAACACATTTTCAGATTTTTAAATTTGTCATTGTTTTCCCAGTGTATTGGTTTGTTTTCCGGGTTTGTAACCTTGTAATTGGTGATCTGAAAACTGGTGCGCATATGTTGAGGGGAAATGTTTTGAAACGTTAAAACTTCAGTTTCTAAAGGACTCGTATTACTGGCCACCGTTACATATGCATTTAAAGATGCAGGTGACAGCCATCCACACGTCTTGCCACATCCATTTATTTCTGCAAACGTACAAATGTCTGTCAGACATGGGTATTGGCAAAATGGGATGCAATGCTTATTTGTTTAATCGGTGCTAAAAAACGGTGAGAGATGGCGAACCTCATATGGGAGGCCATGGGCGCTGATTACTTTTGAATATACTGTAGATAGCCTACTTAGAAACCTGCTCCAGGTCTGTCAGGAGGCTCACATGACTCCTTAAAGAAACAGGACCATCCACCACTAAATCTGGGCATTCTGTGCAGACTAACCTAAAAAAAAATTATATTCTTGCCATACAATTTTAATTTCTTTTCAGGCTTACAAAACCTTTTTTTATTAGATTTCAAGCTTTCTCAGAACCGCCCTTTATTATGTGGATAAAGAGACATTTCGAGGCTGCTCTGTACCTGAACACGATGATTTTTTTCACACTGCGGATGGTATTCAGCGAATATTTTAAATAATAAACAGGCCTCAAGACCTGTGTACAAACCACCTGCATCAGAGCCAGAGGGTGTTTGTAAATGTAAAACTGTGTGTTATAGTTTTTAAACCTGTTAGCCTTGCAGTTAGAGTGATGGTTTATCACCTACATAGCCTCAGTTTAAACCCAATGTGTATACATGTTTTGTTGTTGTGTCGTGACAATAATAACTTTTTTAAATGTAGTGCTTTTGTGTTTGTTTACCTGAGGGCTGTTTCACAAACACAAAATTACAAAAGTAAAAACAAAATTTACAAGATGTGAAACACTTTTACCAGTCCTGAAACAAATTTACAACTGGCGAATCAGACGGAAAGGGTACAATACACAGGAAGTATTTGTTGCTGACCTTGCTTGTTGCTGTCAATCAAAGTAGTTCTCTATGGGGTAAACAAGCAAAGAACTTACATCGGCGGCCGAGTGGAGGTAATGGAAGTATTATCTTTCGCTACTTCGACTAAATAGTTAAAATAAACAGTTACTGATTGAAATCCTTTGTTATTCACAACAAGCCACTGGTTAGCTTGTCTACTTAGTGCATTTACTTGTAGTAACGTTATCCAGCTAGTAGCTTCCTCGTTTGAGGAAGCTATTTAAGGCTTATTACGGCTTCAAATCTCGGCCTCATCACTCCATAGTCCATATCTTATTTCCCATAGATGTAACTGGTGAAGTAACACCCCATACCGATTAGAGGCAGCAATGAGCCTTTGCAGCGTCTGACCTGCCAGAAACCTAGTTGAAGAGGAAGAGGAAGAGGAAGGAGAAGCCCTTCAGAGGACACAACGAGAGGTCGGAGTAGCGCAAGTCTGTTTCTATCTCAAAGGTATTCGTTTTGGTTGGATTGTTTATTGGTCCAACCAATAGATAAATGTATCTATGTTGTTGAGATTATAAATGCAAGAGATGTTTGTATTATTATTATACTCAAACTCAATATACTTAAATTAAGTGTGCTTGCTAGCTGATGATAAAACTAGCCAACGTTAACCATGATAGCAACCACTGACTCCGCGTCAGCAGAGATTGACATGTCTTTTACGTTTTGAAAGTTTTACTGCGACCCTGCTTGTTGTTACCGTACTTTTGAAAGTAGGTTGTTTAATTTTGCCCACTACTGCCACATACCTCGTCTACAAATCACCTGCAAAATAGCTAGCTTAACACTCGACCTCAACGTTTGGAATTGAGAGTGAAATAAACGATGTTCCACTGTAATAGCTGAGCCTTCACATTATTTGCACAGTAGCAAGCACAAATGAATGAACTTAATTGGACAGTGATAATTTTCATCTTGTTTTAGGTAATTTGTGTGTTCTTTCTGGACTCTGGACTTTGTCATGTGCATCTCAAGCTTCTTCTAGGTGATCTTACATTATAAAGAAAAAAACTGTTCTCTCCAGGTCATCAACAGCTTAAGATGTCTGACGTAATTGAGGAGAAGATCAAAAATTACAGGACGGCTCCGTTCGATGCCCGCTTTCCCAACACCAACCAGACCCGCAACTGTTTTCAAAACTATCTGGGTACACACATTCTCATTTATAAACATCACAGCAAAAGAGACCCAATTGGGAAAATGCCAAATGACAAATATATAGAACAGAATAGATCTTTATTGGCATTGCTCTTAAAAATAACTAGAGACCATTTAACAGCTCTGTAATTGACAGCATAAAAAAGTGTATAATACATAAATAAAAATAGGCATAAATATAGCATAAGATACACACACAGTACAAAATAGTGCAAAAATGCCAGATGCAGGCACATTTTGGCATGTGAATGGTGCAATATCCCTCAGGAGCTAGAGTACATTCGAGAAGTTGTATTTGCTGATACAATAACAATCGGCATCCTAATTTCAGTTGTTGTCTACCTTTATTGTATTAAGTACTGGTCATAATGCAACTGGCACCATATTGCTTCATATCTCTCAACCAAAACAGCTCTACACGTTGTAATACAAACCCATACAGCCCACACCAGGTAATGTCATTGGTCTGCTTGGCATTGAAATCAAGACATGGGCAAACTATACTGTACATTCAAGTTAATACTTTAATAATACTGCTTCTAATATTTACGCTCATTCCACAATGGTGTAGCATATAATCTAATGTACGTTTACGGAAGAGGGTGATAATGTATAAACTACATTTAAAAATGTCCTTTTCCACATAATCGGGGGTGTACTATGTGAACAATGGACTGTGATTATGATACCTGGTTTACATGTAAACGGGTTTCCCGTGGCAAATGTTAACGCATAACGAAACTCTCGCTCGACAGACTTCCACAGATGCAACAAGGCTCTATCTGCCAAAGACCAGGAGACGGCACCCTGTGATTGGTACCAGCGGGTCTACAAGAGCCTTTGCCCCATGAGCTGGGTACGTGTCGACACACCTAGTCACAAACCTTTTTTTAAACATCTCTTCCCTCTTGACTCCTCCTGCTTCGGCCTCAGAATTATCCTTTCCAATTTTGTTTTCTTCCCCTTTTTTTTTGTTAATCAAGCATATCTTTTGACTCTCTCCTCTAGGTGCAAAAATGGGATGATCAGATCGAGGCCGGGACTTTCCCAGGGAAAGTCTAAATGGAGACATTGTGCTTTATCCTTCATCCCCTCTCGGTGCTCTGTCCTCGCCCGAAGCATCCCGGTGTTTCTGTAAAAATGGAATAAATTATTTAATGTTACAGTAAACTGTATTCTTGGGTTGAGTTTAATACTACTTGCCTCTCCACCATTTCAGTTTGTGTACCTTTTTTTTGCGTGGTTAAAATCAGCATTACAAAAATGTTGTTTTGGTTAGAAACTCCCCTCCTGCACCTCACTGCTGAGGTACATTCCTCTCCCCGTGAGTTTTTAGGCTCTCTACAGGTGCATCTCAAGAAATTAGAATATCATTGAAATATATCATTGAATATCTTTTTTTCTTTCGTAATTTCATTCAAAAGGTGCAAATGTAATATATTATAGATTCATTCTTTTTTCTTTTTTAATCTTGATGATTACGGCTTACAGCTCATGAAAATTGTAAGAATGAATGCAGCGTGGCATTGGGGCAATCAGCCTGTGGCAGTGCTGGGGTGTTATGGAAGCCCAGGTTGCTATGATAGGGGCCTTCAGCTCGTCTGTATTGTTGGGTCTGGCGTCTCATTTTCCTCGTGACAACACCCCAGAGATTCTCTATGGTCAGGCGAGTTGGCTGGCCAAGAAAGCACAGTAATACCATGGTCAGCAAACCAGTTATACAGTAGTACCATGGTCAGCAAACCAGTTATACAGTAGTACCATGGTCAGCAAACCAGTTATACAGTAATACCATGGTCAGCAAACCAGTTAACTGTGCCAAATAGATTTGCCACTGTGGGAAGCTGCCACGTCCTGCTGGAAAAGGAAATCGGCATCTCCATCTGCTGACAAGGTTTACGAAGATGGTGATTTCCTTTTTCCAGCAGGACTTGGCCACAGTCCTCTAAAACCTCCTGGTAGACTGCTGCATTGACTATGGACTTGATGAAACACGGTGGACCAACACCAGCAGATGACATGGTGCCCCAAATCTTCACTGACTGGAAGCCACACTAGACAACTTGGATTCTGTGCCTCTCCACTCTTCCTCCAGACTCTGGGACCTTGATTTCCAAATAAAATGCAACATTTACTTTCATCTGAAAAGACACTGGACGCTAAACGGTTCTTTAAAAAAATAAAAAAAAATTAAAAAGTTAAATCCCAGGAAATCATTGCAGGTGTTTTAACTTAATTAGCTGATTAGAGCTCTTCTCAGGTGGACATTTCTGTATTATCAATTCTTTATTCCAATATTTTGAGATAGTGGATTTTTGATTTCCATGAGCTGTAAGCCGTAATCATCAAAAAAAATTTCACATTATGTGTAATGAATCTAGAATATAGTAAAGTTTCACTTTTTGAATTAAATTACTGGAAAAAAATGAACTTTTCCACAATATTTACCTGTTTGCAAGGTCCATCCCATAATAGAATGTGACACGGCACAGTATTGACAACTCATTCCATATGTTATGCAAACTTCTCTAAAAGTCACCTGCCATTGGTCTCACATTTGTGTCATTGGTCCAGTCACAAGTCCAGTGAAATATCAGAGGTTGACATTTGAGATACTGTATCTCAGATACAGTATCAATAACAACCTTAGCTATGAGAACAATCCTCTTGTAAGGATCTAAATATGAGTCCTTACCAAACAGGCCATAGACTATGTATGCATGTCAAAGGAAAATGTAAGTGTAATAAAAAAAAACAATAATCTTCAAAAACTTTACAAGGAAAGGCCTAACATCGGTCCAAGTGTCATCTGACTTGGGCCGTTATTCTGTCCACCTGATCCGTTGCCCCGGTAACGGGCAGGCCTTGCATCAGCAGCAGCATCCACCATCCAGCGGCAACGCTCAAGGTCGCCAGCAAAGCATTATGCTACGAGGCTAGGAGAGGATGCACTGGCGCATGCTCCCTGCATTCCCTGCATCCCCCCCCTCCCCACACACACTAGCCGAGTATACCGTAGTCCGGTCTTAATGCATCCATGGTCGTAACCGTGACGTGGGATGCAGAAATAAATAAATAAAAAGGTCACGGATGATTACATTTTAGCCGGGGAGGTGGCGTAACCTCGGTTCTGTCGTCATCGTGCAAACGTGCGATTCTCCTCGCAGACCCCTCTTATGTGACCCGAGTAAATTACGAAATCTTGGCAGGTGGATGTTGTAGTTTTTTTTGTTGCTCATACGCGCTACTGCATCGACGTCCGCAGGATTCGGGAGGACACGTTAGCTTCGTGCATCCCGGCAGTCACGACAGGTGAATATCTAGCCTGTTTATTGTCTTTATTTGTTGCTATTACACGTGGTCCTTTCTGGCAACGCGGAGGTTAATATATATGGAGGGATGTAAAAGATGGTAGTCTTACGGATAGCCACCAAATTGCATTTGTCTATCTGCCCTCATCGACTATACGTTGTAATACCTAATCATAGCCTAATGTTTGCATTCTAGAATATAACGAGGTTGTACTACTACTACTGCTGCTGCAGCTCCTAACGAGAGTTGGTTAATTTCTTCATAGCTCGGAGCACAGAGCGGAGCGGTCAGCAGCCTCACCCACCTGAAGATCTTTTTCTAAAGTGGACTGATTTCATTCTGAAAACATGGAGGCCCAGGCAAGTTGGCTATTTATTTATTTTCCAGATTCATAGGACCCACGTTCACAAGAAGCATTATGCTCACCTTGATTTCTTCCGGGTTTATCTTTTTGTTCCATCAACAACCACATAGCCTACAACCACAAGATAGATTTGTATGGTAGAAAACAGCAATGATTGTGTTAAATAGAATACTGCTTTCACCACTTGGCATAGTGATTTTCGAATGCCTGGATAATTTATCTTTCTTCTGTAGCCGCTAAGCTCTTCTGCGTGGGTAGTTTAAGCCCGAGAGCCAAAATGTGACTTAGGAGCATCGCAGATGCTGTGTGTGTGTGTGTGTGTGTGTGTGTGTGTGTGTGTGTGTGTGTTGTGTGTTGTGTGTTGTGTGTATTCCTGAGTGGGCATGTTTATATTTGTCGTTGCAAGTGTGCATTTTATGCATTTTTTTTGTGTGCGCCCTGGAGAATATACAGTTTTATGTTTTATGTTATGTTAGCTATGTCAAATTATCTTACCGATGAGGCATGCAGTTGTGTAGTATGGAGCTCCGGAAGGGACATGTAGGGAAGAAAATGTGAAAAATAATAATAATAAAAATATTTATATATATTGTTGCAATTTTTTTTTTTTATTAGCAGTTTTTCATTCAGGTCAATGTACTTCAGTGTCAGTTTGGCAACATGAAAACCACAACAATAGAGCAGGAGAGTTTTAATATTGTTTTAATTATGTTTTATTCAGCATGTTAAGCATATCGGCCAATATTTTCTTTATTGGTATATTTTATTAGAAAAACAAAAGTGGGAGAGGTTCATAGAATTTTGAGATTGTCCTTAAATATAAAGATATTAAATCAGTGGTTGGCAGTAGGCACTGTTTTCACATAAGTGAGAGACATCCTCAGCAAAAGAAATAACAAACACAATTTCACGACAATATTTTTCAGCATTTATTTTTTCTCAGCAAAAATTCCAGATTTTTTCCCCACTTCAACCGACTTGCGACTAGTTTGTGCTTTTTGACACAGCGTTTTAAAGGTGAGAATATTGCACATTCATTCCACCTCACCGTTCTGTGTAAAAGGTACGGAGGCGGAATGGGAGGTCATTGTTATTCCGCCTCTGAGCCGGCAGGGGCAACGGTATTTATTTATTTTTTCAACCATGGATTTTTTTTTCCCCACCTCCATGTCGCTTCCGGGGCTCCGTACATGTGTTTGAGACACAAGAACGAGAAAATGTAAATGTGTATTTGTATGCGTCAGAGAGAGGTGGAGTACAAGAAAATGTGAATGCGTGCTCACATGCCCATCCCATAATAGAACGTGACACGGCACAGTATTGACAACTCATTCCATATATTGACCTGACATTGACCTGATTCAAGGCACAACCGCAGGGCTTTGCCTATCGATGCATCTAGCATTGGTAAATGTTTTACCATAACAACTCAAAACAGTCCATGTTGCTTTTAGACATAGTTTGATTGGCTTCTCTAGATGAATGGGATGACCTTTAAGATTGGTGGTTGGTTTAGGCAAAATGTAGGTCACTATAGAGCTCTGTGTGTGACTCTGTCAGTGAGCAATGATCTTACAAACAGAGAGAGAGACAGATATGTTTAGTTGTGGTAGTTGTGGGCATACATACATACATACATACATACATGCATACATACATACATACATATAAATACATACTATCTGCCACACAAATGTGTGTAAGCTATGTCCTCACATGTATAGTGAGGACATAGACGTAGACAAAGTCTCATATGACTTTATCTCACGATATGAGTCAAGATAAGTGTCCGTCAATTAAGCTGCCTCCTCCAGGCTGTTGCTATGACGATCACGGGTTTATGGGCGGGGAAGGGGTTGAGGGAGAGATTCATAGAGAGAATAGCTAGGTTTGAGACTGGAGGCTAGAAGAAAACAAAATGAAAAATAGATAGACATATCAGAGAAAGCCCCCTCAGGGGAAAATGAATGTATCATTTGAGAGGGACAGATATTAGGGTGAACTGTAATCTGGGACATCATGTAATGTGGGACATTAAGCATTTTATTCTATATTGCCTGCTCTAACAATAGCAAGTCTACATTTGTCATTTAAGACTGCAGGTATACTGTACGATCAAAATTGTGTGACATCAAAGATTTGATGTCACACATCATGGGGCAAATGAAACACAGGTGGCTCAAACAGAGAATTTGTGTGGTAAATTACAAGGCATATACTCTATGTAATTTACCAAAATTTGAAATCACTAAACTACTTTCGATGATATATGACGAGAAACAATAGTAATATACACCTATAAATTCATAAAATGCTTTAGTATTTGTTGTTTGTTTGTTTGTTTGTTTGTAGAAAAATAACTGCTGACTGCGGTTAAAATAAAAGGTAAATAAACTGTATGAAAATGTAATGCTACAGATTATCTACACAGGCACTACGGTATCATTGAGCTCTTGTTTTCAGTCTTCACCCAGTCATGAGATGTCATAACGTATGTCATAAGAACCAAATTTGTTTTTGTACTGAGTCATTATGACTTGACAAAAGACAGAGACCTTCAGGACAAACTGAAACTGGCGGGGGGGGGGGTGATGTGGACTGGAAAGACAATGACATTGATTACAACATCTAAACCTCAAAAAAGGCCACAGTGATTTAGAAGTTTCAGCAGATCTTATCATTTCAATTTTTTGGCTTTCTGACTCTGGTTTCTGACATTAATTCACTCACATCGGACTTGTTTGTCCAGCACATCCCACTGATGCACGATTGGATTGAGATTTGTGGAATTTGGAGGCCAAGTCGACACCTTGAACTCGTCACCATGGGCACCCTGACTGGTCTGCAGCCACGCAGCCCTATACGCAACAAACTGCGAGGCACTGTGTGTTCTGACACATCAGAACCAGCATTCACATTTTCATCAATTTGAGCTACAGTAGCTCGTCTGTTGGATTGGACCACACGGGCCAACCTTCGCTCCCCATGTGCATCACTGAGCCTTGACCCTGTCGCCGGTTCACCGCTTTCCCTTCCTTTGACCAGTTTTGATAGGTACTGATCAGTGCAGACTGGGAACACCCCACAAGAGCTGCAGTTTTGGAGATGCTCTGACCCAGTCGTCTAGCCATCACAATTTGGCCCTTGTCAAAGTCGCTCAAAAATCCTTGAGGACAAAATGTTCACTTGCTGCCTAATATATCATGATACCATGATAACGAGATTATCAGTGTTATTCACCTCACCTGTCAGTGGTCATAATGTTATGGCTGATCGGTGTATGTCCCACCACTGTACTATCCAGCCCTGTAGACTACCAGTACAGAGTTGTGGACGTTTCACCGGGGCTTGGTAAGAATAAATCCAATACCAATGGATTAAAACATTGTGCATTTTGAGGTTGATTTTGAGCCCGACAGTGTGTCAGCATGGCCACTGTTTGACATGGGTCTGCTTCAAGGACTGCACATCACCTGAGTCTCCCGGCCCCGCCAGGTTCAAATCACTGTCTCATATAACCTCTAACAATACACTGTGCCGTGTCAGCACAAATGTCTGCATTTCTCTCCTACCGGCTTACCGGCTTCAGTAGAAACCAGACACAGCCGGATTCCTGTATGGTGTGGCCCCTAAATTTCTTTATTTAGAATAATTCATAAAAAAAAAGAGATTAATTAGGCGATATAATTTCTCCAATCTTAATCCTCAATTTGCCCTTGAGGATCAGTTAAGTTGAATGTGTCTTATGAAGTCATAAGGTAAACACTGTTGTATGTTGCTGGCCATGCAGCTGATGCAAGAGTTTAAAAGCACCTTGCTCACGAGCAGCTACACAAGCTTAGTAAAAGTTCACTAAAACGTAGCAAACATTTTGTCTACTGAATGCAACCCATCGTATTGTAAAGGACATGTTATCATAAAGTATTTCTTTTTTAATATCACAGGATATTTATTCTTACCGATCAATATGTTTCATATTAAGCTAGCAGTGTAATGGCTCTGCCTTCTCCATAATGTCAGCCGTTATTACAACCATGACTCTACCTGATTTAATTCAGAGACTGAACCAATCACATTATGGCGCCCGGCTGCATCGGATGGCCAGAGTTATATGGTCATGTGCATTTAGGTGATTGTGTTTGTTTTTAGAAGAAAGCAATGAGAAAAAGTAAAGTCATAAATAACATTATGCTCTCGCTGGTACAGAACCTGTAGCCAATGGATTTAGTGATTGCATCATAAGCATGTTTGCACTGCTCAAAATGTTTCGTTGCCAGCATGTGACTCTTAACAGTATCTACTTTAAGCTGAGAGACCCAACCATGCTCCGATTCAAATAGCTATAGCAGAGCCAAGACTTTAGAAGCGGTTTTCATAGAGGACCTTATTTAGAGTTTCCCTCTTGATTTATCCTAGAATTATGTTGTATTAAATTATAATTTCGTACTGTACTGGGGGTGGGTCCGAGCCCCAGAGTTGCCCTGCCTGTGAGCATCCTTGAGCAAGATGCCTAACCCCTATCTGCTCCATGTAATAGCAGCATGTAATTGTATGTCGCTTTGGATAAAAGCGTCTGCTAAATGACCTAATTGTAATTGTACTGTTTACATGGTACAGATTGTGCCAATAGATAGTCAATAGTCAATCAAATCATTATCAGGATAGCACTGCTTACACAATATAGATTGTTTCAATTGTAAAATGTGTTGTTTAATAAACCGTGGACTTCCTTTACCAACTATGTCTTCTATTTGTTTTACTTCTCCATTTTTCATTAGGCGCACGAGTCATGCGTATCAATTGCATGTGTCTGTCTTTATACCCTCTCTCTCTCCATCCCCCATCCTCCCTATAGTCTTACCCCTTATTTTCCTCAGTCTTTCCTTCACCCCCTCCTTCCTCTCCTCTGTCTCTCTTCTGTCTCTCTCTGTCTCATGTTGAGGTTGATTTACAATGCTTAAAAGCTCCTGTTTTATCCCCTCTTTCTCTCTCTCTCTCTCTCTCTCTCTCTCTCTCTCTCTCTCCTGTTACAGAACAACAAGGTAACAGGCTACCTCCTGTTCTCCTTATCCACCGCCGTGATTGGCTCCCTGCAGTTTGGTTACAACACAGGGGTCATCAATGCTCCCGAGCAGGTTGGTTGAACAGCCAAACAGCCAGCAGCAGCACATGCAAATCGTCATTGTTCTTGGCGGCCTGCTATAAGTCAACCAGGTTTTAGGTTCCCTTACACACTTCTTAGTCCTGTGTTACTCTTGTGGCTAAAACCAAGTGCTTTGGTTTGAGAGGGCAGTTTTTGGACAGTTAAGACACGTGACACAATCGAGTGTACCTTTTTTAAGTCTGCTTTACAAAACAAGCTTGAGATGAGGCTGGCCGAGTCATGCTTTAACATTCACACTGTAGGAAACGCAGTCGTCAGTGGAAACACCCTGTACGTTTTGAAAGTAAATGTCGCAGGACAGCATTTAATCGGGACAGTCATTCAATCTGTCTATCCGCCCCCCCCATTTAGAAACTGCGGTCTTTCTTCAATGACACCTGGATGGAGCGCTACAAGCGTCCGATCAGCCCTGGCGTCTGCACCATCGTATGGAGCTTTGCGGTCGCCATCTTCAGCGTGGGAGGAATGGTGGGGTCTTTCAGCGTAGGCGTCATGGCGAACCGATTCGGAAGGTACCATATTCTTCATATCAATTTCTGTTGCCTCCACGAGGATAAGTGAGAATGTTTTCTCCTTGGCTCTTAGCATCTCACATCATCAATAAATATGAATTCATTCTAATAACGACTTCTTGGTTGTGCAGTTAACCGAGAGAGGGCGACGCCTATTGTTTGTATTTGATCTAAACACTTAGTGGTTCCATTATGATCGGCTTACATTTACATTTACAGCAGACGCTTTTATCCAAAGCGACTTACAATTGATGCTATTACATGGAGCTTATAGGGGTTAGGCATCTTGCTCAAGGATACTTACGGGTAAGCTGACACTGGGGCTCGAACCCACAACCTTCTGGCTGGGAGTCCAACACCCAGACCACTAGACTATCCTTCCCACAGAGATACGAGCCAATAGCACTGTGTGTTTGTCTGCTAATGCTGAGGGGGTGACCAAGTCACCGCCAGGCTGACATGAGGTTGTGACATCATACCTGGATTGTAACCAATCATCTCTGGACTCCCCTGCCACTCCCAGTCAGAATGTCAATCAAGTTTAGGGCATGTTAAAAAAAGTGCAACACCAACTAAAACATATTGTTCAGCAAGTTGGAAATTGGAGTTATATGGGGCCTTTAACACTGGTTTACGAAGGAGATGTTGATGTATGAAAGTATTCACGGGCCTGTCTTAGCCTATAAGCATGATTTACTAGAGGAATCCTTAAATTGAGATTGAGCGTTACTCCCCTTCAGTGACCTATCATGGCTCTCTGTCTCTTGGTTTTGGTTCAGCAAACTGTCAGAGTCCATCACTATAAATGCCAGCCGTTGAAGCATGACTCTTTGTCACCCCCACTGCATTTATGTTCCCTGAAGTTGATCCCAGAATACAAATATACAATCCAATTTTTCAGTTAGAAAGTTATACAAATTCGTATCAGTTGCCAGCTGGGAAGTTTTCCGAAAGTTACCTTTTAAATAGCAACGTGTTTATTGTGCCTAAAAAGAAGCTTCAAAATGTATTTTTACCAGTAGTATCATCTGACAACTCTGACACCAAAATGTCAAAATGTAATTTTTTTTAAAGTTTTTATTGGTGCATCTGACGTCAATATCCTATGAGAAATATGAATTGGAATTTATCTTGTACCTAGAACCAATTATGGGGAAAACGCTAATGGAACGTGTTGTAAGTGACAACACCACGTAGAAACGTCCATTTCCCATAGACACAAATTATTTTTCCATTACATGAGCATGAGCTCATAAATAATTTTCTCTGCTTTCAGACGTTCCCTCTTCATTGCATTATGTGGTATTGGTTACTTGTCGCATTAATATTTGAGGGAAGGATAGTCTAGTGGTCTAGGTGTTGGACCTTCCCGGCCGGAAGGTCGTGGATTCGAGCCCCAGAGTTGGCCTTCCTGTAAGCATCCTGGAGCAAGATGCCTAACCCCTACCTGCTCCTTGTAACAGCAGCATGTAATTGTCGCTTTGGAGTCGCTTTGGATTAAAGCGTCTGTTAAATGACCTAATTGTATATATTTGGTTCACGCGCTCCACTAAACCTTTACAGCCTCTAGTGGGAGATCAGTATCTAGTGTATAGATTCTATGGTTAGAATGCGGACACTCAATAAAATGGCCGCACATCAATGCAGTGCGTTAGTAGGCAAAATGGGAGCCATTTTGGAAATATCCGAGGTCCAAAATAGCTCAAACCACCTTCTTTACCGTGATTAATGAACCCTTTTTGATGTGTTCCATATCTGCATTCCCTCGCACAGACATTGTTCTCCACCAGGCAGGCCCTGATTAGTTGTCTACTCATGCTGCTGTTGAGAAACCTTAGTGCTGACTGCCCCTCCGTGTCTCTCAGGCGTCGTTCCATGTTCCTGGTCAACATTCTGGCTGTGATCGGGGGTCTCCTCATGGGCTTCTCCACCATCTGCTCCTCCTACGAGATGGTGATCGCCGGCCGCCTGGTCATCGGCCTGTTCTGCGGCCTCTTCACAGGCCTGACCCCCATGTACGTGGGCGAGGTGTCCCCCACCCCTCTGCGGGGAGCCTTGGGCACCTTGCACCAGCTGGGCGTGGTGGTGGGCATTCTGATCGCCCAGGTACGTACCGGCTGTCTCCAGCATCATTTCTTTCGTTTTTTTTGGCTGATTGTAGTTTTTCACTGCAAAAAAAAAGTTGTCTCTCAAAAATAAAGAGCAATAAAATAGGTGAAATATTACTTAAAATAAGCAAAATGATCTGCCAACAGAACAGGAAAAATGTCCCTGAAGATTTCTGAAAACAATTTCAAATATCTAGCCTCAAAGAACCCAGATATCTTAAAACTAGCGTGGCCAGACTAAAAACTAGTACATTTGTCTAAATATGTCTAAGGATTTAAGAATTATTTTCACACATATTATGTTGTAATATGTGCTTAAATGCTAGAGATGTTTTTATTTTTAATTATGAAATGAATAATTAGGAACCTAGAAAATAAACATACATTTTTACAGTGTGGTCGCACCGTCCAAATGAATGTGTTTACCTGTGACTTCCCACACCAGTTTAATGGCTAAGCATGACCTGTGCTTTTCAGATCTTTGGCCTGGAGTATCTGCTGGGCTCCGACAAGCTGTGGCCCCTCCTGCTGTCTCTGACCGTGGCCCCCGCCGTGCTGCAGTGTATCCTGCTGCCCTTCTGCCCCGAGAGCCCCCGCTTCCTGCTCATCAACCTCAACAAGGAGGAGGAGGCGAGAAAAGGTACAGCACTGATGCTGTCGTTCATCCCGCTGCCACGACTACCAACAGAACCGTTGGTGCCTCTGCCTTACCTGCTCCCCAAAACTGCCAACCCCATTGGTCATCTTTTCGCTATTGCATTCATGCATTGGCACCTTCCACAGCCTGCTAGAAGAAAGGTAGCATTGAGAAAACGTCTGGGAGTGACCGATAGCAGCATGCTGAGGTTGTATCATGGCATGTAAAAGATGAAAATGAAGGTAACGGTTGGGAATAGCACAACATAACTGAAAAGTTAATTCATATTATCAAGACGTTATAATGCTCAATTATGCAATACTCGTTCCCTGTGCATTTTATATACCTCTAGACACAACCTCTTGCTTTGAAGCCTTAACTAGTGTATTGTAGTTATTGTTATAATGTATTTTATAGTTATTATCCTTGAATAGCGACGTCCCTGGTAGAGTTTTCCTCTGTTTGGCCTTGCCGAGGGGAACGACAACATGGAGAGAGAAGACAGCTAAGAGGCAGAGAGAGAAAAGACAATAGTAGTAAAATAGAGGTAAAGAACGAGGGAACAGAGGGGTACAATACTAGAATACAGGCCAGAGAAGAGCCTGAACCAAAAAAAAGGAGATGTGAGAGAGCAGATAAAGGTGAGAGAGGAGAAAAATACACACAGGCGCAAATGGCAGGGGGAGAGAGAGAGAGAGAGAGAGAGAGAGAGAGAGAGAGAGAGAGAGAGAGAGATGGAAGATTAAGACAGAGTGAGGGGAGGCAGGGCAGGTGATCCAGGAGCCAGTTTTAGCCCAGGCAGAAAGAGCCCTTGAGTCAGGCAGAAGGTTCTGGCAGGTGTTCAGCGGGCAGTCAGTTCCCTTTTCACGCCTCTGATCATCTGATATGAAGTCACACACAGACACAAACCCCAGGCTGTTCACTTAACAACAAACATGAAACCAGGTGTAAACCAGGTGTAAACCAGGTGTAAACCAGGTGTAAACCAGGTGTACTGTAGTGAAATCTCATATCATCCTTACAGTTATCTCCAAAACACTTCAATAAATGAGCACCTTTTTATGCAAATAGTACATAAATAAGCTTTCTTCTACTTTGACTGGAGTTTTTATTAACAGGTTATAATACAATGCACGTTACAATTCACAATTCATGAATAAGTCGTTTGTATAAACTATGTGTGTCACGTTAGCTCATCATTAGCTCATCATTAGCTCAGCATTTGCTCATCATTAGCTCACCATTTGCTAACGCGTATTGCGTTCAGCAGTGGAAGTGTTACCGTCAAAATAGGGCAATTTTAATCGATATCAATCAATTATGTGTGTCACGTTAGCTCATCATTAGCTCATCATTAGCTCAGCATTTGCTCATCTTTAGCTCACCATTTGCTAACGCGTATTGCGTTCAGCAGTGGAAGTGTTACCGTCAAAATAGGGCAATTTTAATCGAT
>JAODLI010045587.1:0-17203 GCA_027575585.1 Percopsis omiscomaycus
TAGAAAAAATGTATACTTGTACCATTTTTCTTCTTGTAAAAATTTGAAACGGGTCAATTTGACCCGAAGACCATACAAGGGTTAATAGGGTCACATTGTGTGTACAACTATCGGCATTCCAGAGCAAGGCGGGTTATCGAGAACGCCTTTGGCATACTAGCTGCAAGGTGGAGAGTCTTTGGAAAGGCCATGGAGTGCTCCATTGACAAGGCTGAAGACATCACAAAGGCAAGGCACATCTCTAGCACCTTAATGGACAGAGGGTGTATCTGGAGAATGGAGACTTAAGTGGTTGAGGACGACTTCAACCTCTTGAATGCTTGACACCTCATGGCTGCCCGAGCAACACAAGAGGGCATGGTGGGACCGCTTGTGAGACTACTTTCAGTCAGACGTTGGGAGGGTGGCCTTCCAGGATGTAGTCCTCCAGCAAGGCCCACTACATTCATGTAATTATCAGTATATTTCTTTAAAAAATTAAATTTGAATGACAAACATCATGGATAGTCTTTTGGGCAATCCTGATCCTTATATAGTATACTTTCTATATACTGTACCTAATCTGTATGTTTCTCTATTCTATTACTTTGCATCAGTTGCTTTATGTCACTAGTCAGTCTTAAGATGGCGATCCCTCATAATCATCTCTCTCAGGCTCCTTGTGAATGCTGCTGCTCTTGGAGAATCATCTAACAACACAAACACAGGGCAAACTGAATGACTGGAGCCACAGGGCACTGTATAATAAATCCTACAGTATTTAGCTTTATAGGCTATATGCAACCTCTCGATCCCGATCTTTTTCACTATTCATTGTTGCTATTGTTATTTCATTAGGCTACTCACTTCATGATAACCATATTTGTTTGTTTCACTGGCATATTTATTCATCATTTTGAAAAAATGTTTTAATGTCTTAAGAATGCAGGGAACTCCCGTTACTTGAACATGAAAAAAAGCAACCTGAAGCCTAAACAGACGTGAATCATTTTCCCACGGTCAGTGACAACGTGACTAACACTATCTCTCTGTACCTGGATGTCTGCTGCTGCCAAATGACTCGCTGATTGAAATCTCAGATGTTTAGCAAGGTTTGCCATAATATTTCACCATCTTTGCACACAGCGTCATTATCTTCTTCAGCTAAAATGCAGCCAGACATGACTCTCTTTTTATGGTCATAGCCATAGTCAGTATGCAGTCTTTGCGGGAAATTTAAAGGGCTGCTTTCATTAGAGCCATTAGTGCACACATGACTTTTGACAGCCGGAAGGACACGACAGACATGATCAAAGTAACCAAACTTATTGCAACCCCAAAATGCAGTAGAGAATACAATACAATTAGTTTAGTTAAAACTCAGATTAGGTAGGTACCCCAGACCTCAGTCAATCAACTAGAGAATGAAAACTTATCTCCATTCACATTTTTCATTTGGGCATGCCCATTTGTTTTCATTTGGAATATGGATTGGAGACGTTTTCTCTCTCATAGGTACTGATGATTTACTTCGCAATAATTCTTACATCATATGTTAGCAGATTAGACAAAAGGGGGCACAATAAACACCATGATATTTTGATAGAATAACTAAGTAATGTGTTGGGAAAAGAACAACTGGATACACCGTCTCTGTATTAACACAGGGATCTTGACGAGGACAACCTTCCACACGGATTAACCGTGTAGTAGGGTCTAGAGTTGGAGCGAGTGTGAGGATACGACTATTACTGGCTAGCGGTTTGCCAGTCTGTAGTTGCTGTAGGTCTATGGTGAAGCAGTCCTGCTGTACATTCAAATGCCTACATCACCACTGAGAATATTAGGGCTGCACATCAACTCTGAAATGCGCTGCAGTGCCAGTTGGTTGGGCTGTCCATATTGCTGTTTGAGAGCAGTCATAGTGTCAAGGAAGCGGTGCTTCCTCAGACTTTAAATGGTCTACTAGAATTTGGAATTTAAACTTTTCAGATTCATTATCAGGAGGGAGATTTTCCAGTGCTTTTCTTAGGCGAGAGAACTCCTCTACGGGGGAACACCTGTACTCCTCCCATACCTCATCTGGCCAAAGCTGCTGGTAGGCTGGGGTAGATGGCCTGCTGACAGGTGGGTTGGCCATCTGTACTGTTTGTAAGACAGCTCTGAGGTGTTCTACTTGCTTCCGCAACTTATCCATTTCCTCTTCTGTGAAGGACCATATAACTATAATATATTTTTTTTGATACAACATCCTCTGGAAGAATCTATCTATAGACGAACCAAGGGCATATTACAAAGAGTTAAATCAGGGAAACTGAGCCCAAGAAAAACTACACCAAGACTTTGTGAGAACCAAAAGTGTTAATTTTATGACCAGAATAGTCTTGGCAGAAGGACCTCCACGAGGCAACAGGAGACACGTTTTCTATATTCATTGACTGTTTTCAAATCCAGAAAGACAAGTTAGTAGTTTCAAAAGAGAGCAAGTGTACTGTATAAGCCTATGTGGAGAAAGAGGGACTCGTCTACCCGTGACATTTAAGAAACCACAACACATATAATTATAGTATTTATAGTTAACATTTACATTTCTTGATATCAAAGCAACTTCTCCTGTCAGAATGATTAGGAGATAGTATAAATGTCAAAAGATATAAATAATATCTTGTGCTAAGAGCAGAGACATCTGCCATTAGTACAATAAGTTGTTGTTAGTGGGCAAGGAATACTTAAGCCTGAGGGATTTCAGCTCATGCGATACTGGCTGCAAACAGATTACAATCTACTCAACTTTTAACTAACTCAGTGGCCTTGCTGTAGAGACAGAGATTGAGAAGGTTGCACCTTTGATTCCTGGCTGAGTCATCAGAAAGAAAGAAAGTAAACAGAGGTAAGGGGACAGGCCCTAGCTAAGGTCCCACCCGGGGGGGATGTACTTGAACACCAAGAGGTCTCATTCTACAGAAACGGGAGACAGACCCGTCAAGCCTTTTTTCATATCTGAGATTCAAATGGCTCATAGCACCCTTATGATTTAGCAAATGCTTTTATCCAAAGCATCCCCTCACCTATATATGTTAGATTAAATAGTTTCGTCCTACATTCATTTTAACACATCTAGCTTACATTTCCTGCTAATGTGTTTTCACAATAGTCCTCATTCAAATCAATCTAGTTTCAGTGATGTAGCATCACAGACATTAACAGCAACCTAATAGGTTGAAGAAAAAACGATAGATTTGATTAATTAAAAACCAAACATATCCAAATATATTAACTTTTGTACAACAGTTAAAGGTTGTACAAAAGTTCAGAATCCCTTTACCTTTTAAATAGTTTATTCAAAGACATCCTACACTTTTATCTCAAAGGGAGGTACAAGAAGTACAAATATTTACAGTGGGATGAGGTAGAAAATAGACCATTAAAAGGTTTAAAAACCGACATACAGTAACCCATACACTGAAAAACATTAGGAATATACAATTGGTTATTAAAGAAGGCTTCTCTTGTTTCAAATTAGCAGTGTCTCCAGTTAAATGATGACAATGTATGGGCCAATTGTAAAGAGTTTGTTTTAATGGTAAAGATGTACCCATACAACGTTGTTTCTTGGCTGAAATATCAGTAGTATTTTTTACTTACTATACTGTACGTCAACCCTTCTAACATACGCACACACCAAAATAAAAATCTTAATATATTTCTCAAACGTATACGCAATTGTCTTATTAACACTAGTTAACAAGTTGGTTTATTATGTACACATTGGTTGGCAGGCTGGACATTTTTGAATGATCAATCATAAATAAAAACTCAATTCATGATTGATAAATGTACCAGTTTGTATTGAAATGAACTAATCAGAAAACCAGAAGCTTGATGAATCTGAATCGGTTCAGTGTCTTTCACCATGATGTGTGTGGCTTGGGGGAAAGCAACGGTCAGCCCCCTCCTGTTCTGAGCTCCATGGCCTTTGCTTACCCTCCAAGGGGAGATGGACAGTCAGGGAGAATTCGGCACAAGGCATTCGTTCATTGTCAACACACACAACCAGTAGTAAGAGGGGGTTCTCAGATGTACAGATGAAACACATTTCTGTGGTGCTTTTGTTTTCTAGACAGTTTACTATTGCACAACAGCCCTGAGGGAAACCTAATTTACCCTGCCCTTGAAGTCATTCTGGCTACGCTCCTCTGTTGTGTTTCAGCACTCCCAGAATGTCAAATTCTGTCAACGAAAGTCCACTTTACCCCAGGTGGGGGCGGCTGTAGTGGAATGAGTGGAGGAGTGCGAGCCACTCAGCACCCGGGTGCGGGAGGGGCATGCGTTGATTTAGTTTTCAAACCAAAACGGCATTATTTTTATAACGCTGGTGTTCAACCACAAGAGCAATTCTGGACCTCACAAGTTCTCCCAAGACGACGGTTCAAAATTCTCCATTAATCTTTGAGCTCCGCTCTCCCTCCTCTCCTCTGGCGTCTAAGGATGGGGCAGGTTCAGCCGGTCCTCTATCAGAGTGTTGTCGGGGCCCTGAGCCTCCATGCACTGCTTGACGGTCGCCATGACGCCAGAGAGACGCCTGTCCAAGGCGGCCAGGTGTGGCTCCGCCAGGACGGGGTGGAGCGGGTCAAATGCCAGCGCCTGGCGCATGGCGGCGCTCAAGGCACCGCCTCTCAGAAGGTTCAATCTGTTCCAGGTTGAAACACGCACCCTGGGGGAGAGGGGGTTGTTTTCAATTTAAATCATCATTATGAGCTCACTTTAGATTGTACAGTGTAATGAAATATAATGGGAATATTTTAGAATCATTTGTTTAGATCCCTAAAAGAATAGAGCCCTGGAAGCCTTCATTTTACCATGCAATCTTCTGCTGCTCTGGGTCAGAGCAGTGGCAGAATACAGCACATGAATACATGTACTGTATATATGTGTTGTTTGTTAACTACTATTTTACTTGTATTTTTGTAGCCAATTTAATTTACTTCACCACATTGCAACATTCAAGTAGTGGCTTTAAGTACATCACTCTGGGAACTTTATGTTGGACCACTCACATACAACACTGGTAGAGTGGGGCGAGGATGCTTCGCTCATCCAGAGCTGCGTTTCCAAAGCTACAGAAGGAAAGAACATTTAAATAAGTGGACCTGAAGGCCTTTCTGCTGTGCAGTTTAGAAAAGCCATCAGAACACATTAGGCACACTCCACTGGCACTCGTGGTTTAAGGCACACTTCCAAACAGGGATTCTAGGACACATTGAACTCAACTAAAGCAGAAGGTAGAGAGTCAATTCCTTTTCTCTGATTCAAGCATGTGTTGATGCACTTATAAATGCATCTTTACATACTATATAAGATCTAAGGAACCATCCGTGTCATGGTTTAATACCAAATTACAAATAGTACAAATGTTAAATTATAATAGATCACAAAGCATCTGAAAAATAAGCTGAAAAAATATATGCTGGTACGACCAAAACCTCACCTCTTGGCATTGTCTAAGAGGATAAGCATACTGGCTCCACCGTCGTCCTGGAAACTTTCGTAGTGATGACGGTCAGCGTTCCCGATGAGGTAATCAAATATGGCTGTGTCGATTACGTCTAATAGTCTGGGCCCGGCATCATAAGGTGGCATCTTCTTAACTGCCTCACAATAGCTCTCATCATATTCCCATCTAGAAAATTGCACACACAGTTTTGTTGAAGCTGAGCTTAGTATTACCCACTTTGGAAAAGTAGCGTGGGTAAAATGCAGAGAAAATACAGTACAGTGTGCAGTCCAGTCAGCAGGGATATTTGTTAGTGTTATGTTAACAATTCCAGGAAAGTAGGACGCATACAGTGTATGTGGTTCCACAGCTGAGGGACTTTCCTCACTTGAAAAAGGCAACCTAAAGATTGTTTGGACGATTATAATAATCTGAGTAACTCACCATTTCAGCAATCATTTGGAAACTAGCAAGATAGTATTTGAAGGTGAAATGGATGAACCTACATATTGGATCGACATAAAATCTGATCATGTAAAGGTCAGGGTACTTTTGATTTTCCATTGTGTCTGAAAGCTATGACCATCGTCCTAAATTTCTAGGGTTTACATTATTAACAAGGGATGTTACAACTTTTAAGCACTTTCATGAAAGGCTGACTTTTGAAAGGCTTTTGGCCTGGTGCGTCAGTATTAGTCTAAGTTAAAGAAACTTTTAGAGTCATGGGTTTAGCAAAAGTTCTATAGAGCTTTATCAAGCTTTTCAAGATCAAGGAACATTTATTACTATAATGTCATAACATGCAGGCATTATGGAAATTTTTTTATTTTAGAAAAAAGGTGCTGTAGATAGAATTTAAGAGCTATACATTTAGTGTAATTTGTTAGAAATGCCATACACATCCGTCAGCTATCCGTGAGTGAAATGCTCTGTGAGAATATCTGCTCTGGTTGATATCCCCTGCCTCTATATTTGTCGATTTTAGATGACGCCCAAAAGAATTCAGACCAATCAGGAGCTCTCTTTTCCTGATTGGTTTGGCGAATCTACCTTGCCTTTCAATCACATGAATGCGCGCACACAGCTACAACAGGTTTGTCAATGGCGCTTTGCAATGGCAGACCAACCGGCTCAAGAGGGAGGGAGCAGAGGAGGAGGGGGAGTTTTTGGGTTGTTGATTTTCAAAATCGTACTCTCTTTTTTAGCTAGCTCTCGTTGAAACTCAAATCCTACCTGCAGCAGCTTTAAATGCAGTAAACATTCAGCCATCCGACAGCTTTGGTAAGTCAACCACTATTTAGCGGTCATGCACTCTGATTGGTTGACATGTCGCAGGTCTAGTGTGTAGCATTAAGATAAAAGTCAGTTACACAATCATAAGTCAGGATGGTTGAGCGGTCTACGGTGCTGTGTGGGCGGGGTTCAAATGGTCGGGTTCAAATCTCACTTTTGACAACCCTATTAATAAAGCATTAACTACAAAACCAAGATAACATATCTATGCATTTACTTATTTCCAGTTTAGACAAAATGGTTAGGATTAAGGTCCAGTCAGCCAGTCTATGTGCTGCGTTACCTGGCTGTGACATAGCAACCAAGCACACAGTGGCTATACACTGTCTGGAGGATGACCGTTCACTGCTTAAATTAAACCCACCCACCTGGCCAGTTTTCCCTCTCTGTATGTGCGTCCCCAGGGGTGCCTGTGCTTCTGTAAGGGCCACACGTCCGGTAGCCACAGAGTTAATGATCCCTCCATTACCTCTGCCTCTGCACATGCTGGCTCCGTTTCTCTGCAGTAGTAACACTTCCCATAGAAACACGTGTTATTACCTAAATTGGCAGAAGGGAAGAGAAAGATCGATTATAATTACCTTATGGAGAAACTAAACATGCACACAACTACAGTAAATATACATCTTTACGTTGTCCGTTTACAGAGAGAGAGAGAGAGAGAGTTAAGGACAGAAAATATAGTCAAAGTGAGAACAGTTGTGGTGAGGCAGAGAGAACACTCAATGTGAGAAAAGAAAGTGGAAAGGGAAAGCATTCAATTAGGTCAGATAAACAACTCAAATTTAAACTATTCTACTAAAGGTAAAAATAGAGTTAATGTTTCTTATAGGAATTTTTCCACAACAAAATTGTTCCATATGACTGAGCTATACAGTGAAATACATTTTAGGACAGCCCAGTTAGTGTTCGTTTACAGACCAGACAAATTCCATCTTATTAATTGGAACCAATATTGGAACATTTGGAAAGAGGAGTTTGCTTAAAACCAGCTGTCATGTCCTTATTTTGGTGTAGCAGGCATCAACTAATGTCAGCAGCATGGGTGTAGGAGCCATTATAGATTTCCCCCTCCCCCAATTTTCATCAAATAGCTGCAGAAATTTGTAACAAACCGCGGCTGAAATTAATCCACTGCTTGCAGTGTGTGATTTTAAAGTGGTGACACTGTACCGTCCATAGTTTTAAGGAGAACCGGGGAAAAGTGATATGCCGGTAAAAAAAAAGAAAGGTGCGTTTACTTTTACTTAGTCGAATGAACATCAAACACTGAGGAAAACCGAGGTGCCAGCTTTGAATGAATAAAGTCTGCCTTAGTGAATTAGAGATCCTGCCAAAAATGTTTTTTTCATTTCCTGGACTGAAAGGGAAAAGTTTTGGTACGTGATCCTAAAGCGCTGCTTATGGGCAAAATAGTAAATCAGCACCTGCTGTGGTGCATCACTGACTTCTTAATTTATAGAAATTGAATTCATATAATTCAAAAACACAATTTGCGTACGGAGAGGCCTTCTGGAAAGCAAGTAAACACTGAAACCCAGAAAATGGCAGAAGTCTGTGAGCGCTCCGGTCAACAGTATTCCTTTTATGTGAGGTGGACACACAATTACAAATTACAGCAATCTTCAAATATTCTTTGTCTTGTCATACCATTTCAACATAATTGTGGTCTTTAGTCATAGCTTGAGTCATTTGTGATGCTCAACAATGTCATTTTAGATGTAAAGAACCAACAAATTTCCCTAGAAAATGTTTTTTTGCTCAAGTTGCTCAAAAGGGACTCATGTGCCCCCTGAACCCCAAATAATCGCCCCCGGCTTGTTTGGGAACAAAACTGTGTGAGTGTGGGAGGGGCTCTTCGTCTCTGTCCTGGGATGCTTCACCGTGACTGAGGACTGTCCCTTTTAGTGTGGGGTAAAGCATGGTTCAATCCTATAGTATGTGCAGCTAAGAAAAAACTAAAAACCGAGAGCCTTATGACAATACAGGAGAAACCCTTGTAACCTCAGTCTTGTCACTGTGATTCAACCTATTCACTTTCCCCAGTCTACAACATATCTTAAAATAAAATCCTTCTCTCACATCTCTGCAGATGACCTCTCACTTTCGTCTGTCTGGAATTACCCAAAGCATGCATTATCCTTGTTTTTATAAATGTTTATGTGCTTGCCATTTTTGTCTGTGAGAGATTCACTTTTTAGGACTCATCTAAAAATATAACCGATTTGTGTGTGTGTGTGTGTGTGTGTGTGTGTGAGAGAGAGAAAAAACCAACCCTGCATGAGAAAGGTACTCAGGAGCTGATCAGTAGCGACTGGTTTGATTTCGGTTCGCAGGTTGACAAATCTCCCCACCACTAGAGGAGCTCTCCTGAATCCCAATATCCTGCAGCAGAGAACATCACTGTTTACTTCAGATCAGAGAGATGGCTTCAGAATGGGTATAGTGAATTATAATACTGTGAAAGGGATGTACTCAAATCAGCTTTACAGTACACAAAGAAAGGAAGCTAATCTCTTCATGATTAGGAGGATACCATACCTGTCCAGGTGAAAAGCAGCCACTTCTGCGTTGTGTCTGTCATAGCCTGCGTATGGCTCTCCTTCAACAACGTAATCTCTGCTGTACCTGCGGCGGGGAGGCAAAAAGACAGCCTTTAGCCTCAGGGTTCCAGACTAACTTTTTCAGCTAGTGGCACTGGCACAGATTTTGGTTGCACCAAAATATCGGCTTTTACGCACACAGGAGTGGGAGAAATTAGCACGGGGCAACAACAAATGGTACACACAATATAAGCATTTGAAAATGGTTATAGGATTTTCTTTAATGGAAAACATTTGAAATTCCAGAACGATTTTGCAAGTCGCACCTGGCACATATTCGGTCGCACTCTGGAGCCCTGAGCCTGCTAATGTACTCTGTACAATTGAGTCTGTGCATGCATAATGATGTCATATCTGACCTCTTAGGTTTGAAGACCACTTTCTGTCCTCCATCCAGCACCAACAACGCTTTTAGCTGGGTACCCTTGTAGCCTACATCAGCCCTTTCTATCCTAGCTGTGCTGAGGGAGGTAAGCACAGCAGCAAGTTCAGGGGTCTCCTCCGGGTAGACCTCTCTGGGGCCCACCCACTGGCCTGCTATCTCCCAGGGAGACTGGAGAGTGTGGGTGAGGTGAGCTCCACGAGACAGGGAGAGACCAGCTTCCATCTGAAAATAAACCCAGCAAACCGATGTAAATATTATTCATAAATAAACAAAAATACACAGCTAGCGCGACTAGCCAATCCAACAACATTAGAATCAACGTGGTCGACGTATACATGCGTAAAACCCCATTCACTCCTTCACTGACCTTGCGAAATGCGCGGAGGTCTCGTCGACTGGCTGCAGAGCCCTCCCCGCCATCCAGCAGGAAGATCTTCGCCAGGCCCAGGAGGAGAAGTACAGCACACAGCACCACAACGCGCTGTTTGAGCTTCATTTCCACGGAAACCTGGCCTGAACTCCCTCCCCCCCCAGCCCCACCGTGTGTGCGACCCCCGCAGCAAGTCCTCCTCACCCCTGGCGCATGGCTTTCACAGCTCGACCGGCCCACGCTCCGAGAGACACTTTTGAAGGACCGCAGCTCCGACCAGAGTAAACACGCTTCACTGAAAGAAGTGAGAGAAGGCCAACAGGAAAATGAGAGGGATGGCAAAATAGACAAACAGGAAATAGAGAGTAGTGATAAAACAAAAAAAAGTGTCAATAGTGACACTACACATTGATTTGCTGCCCCTCTTTCCCGTTTCCCTTCAGGGCAGACACTGACCCAGTACTGCAGCACAGCCTGCCCAGCATATGTAACTACATCAGAGGGGCATAGTCTGGCTTGTGTCCGTCGCCACTTATATGTGTAATATGGACTAGTCACCTTCAACTCTGAGAGGACTATCAATTTGTCAGTTATTTTAGTAGTCATTAATACACAAGGACTACATTTATTCCTTAAAAATTGGGTTCCAAGAAGTAATGAATCAACAATCCTACAGCCTTTAAACAAGACAACGATATGTGGGCATCTTATGTTGTAATAATTTGCTACTTTAGGGGAAATTGCTCTCACCAATACCCACTGATTCGTGGCTATAGTGACGGTGAAGGGAAAAAACATTTAAGAACTACATTTTGTATGTCATTCATAGGGAGGTTGCAGGTTGTTGCCACGTCCCACTATGACCTGAGGAAATAATGCCAACTCTAACTAGAAAAACCAAACTAGCTGGTTTGTTAAGAATTGCTATTTACAACCAACCGTGACATAAGCATGCAATTCTGCACACCTCAACCGACACAGAGCTGATGGCCACGCAGGCAATGCCTTCACACAATCGGGCTTTTATGATCGGCTTCTCAACGCAACACGTCCAACATCTATAAGCTAACGCTTGCAAATGTATATAAAATTAACGCTGGAGTTCTTACAACTTCAACATTTAGCCTTTTACTATAGCTTGATATGAGCATTGATCTTGTCATCCACAGCAGCAGCTAGCCTGTAAACCCACAGTACACCTTGCTGTACAGGTTAGCTGATAGCAAGCTAGCTGCGTCGTCAGATGTTTACTGGCTGCAAACGGACTTACCTTTTTGATTACTCGTTGTACACCGTGAGATAAACGCTGAAAATATCTGGAAAGTCGGGTTATGTGAAGGCTGTGGTTTGACCAGCTGTTAAAAATCATAAATATTTCGTCATTTGTCTCCATCTCCTTTGAAGAGCTCCTTTTCCTTCGGTTCTTTCCTTGGCCTGGCGTGTCCACTTCCGAATCCCTTCCTCGATAGTGACTTCAGTAGTATCACAGTTTAGGCACCAGGTGGCGGTGCTGCATTGTGGATGTCGATGCCAGCACAGTGCAGAACACCGGAAAAAAAATAAACACACCTAAATCACACCAGACCAAACATCATCTTACGCCACTATATTTACCAAGATGTCCTACAGTTTCACAGAGGGACTAAAGTAGAAAGACTAAAGCAATTTACATTTTTATTTAAGACAGGCAACCATTTTGACATTCCCATAGCTGATTGCATGATACACACAGCCATCCATTCAATATTTCACATCTTTAGTGACAATCCCCATACAAAAATCAATACGCTCGACACAACAAAGCACAAGAAACGCATTGGAGTAAAAAAAGGGTAGAGTGTTTATTGGTTCTCAGTCTTTATGCCTGGGAGCACCTCACTCAGGTAAGAGGTCATAGTGCTGACCCTATTCGTGACATGGGTAGACAGACACACACAAACGCGCACACACAGCTGGGTGCAGGGTGAAGGTCAAAAGGTATAGGAAATATATATTACTGTTGTCGTCGTCCGATTCAAAACAAAGATTGCTGGCATCCTCAAAACATAAATGACACTTGCCCAAACCAGAAGGCAGTAGAACAAAAAGGGGTATGAAAGTTCATACCTGGGCGTTTCCTCACCTCCCACATACACATTGCATAATGACCAGACAACCCCCTCTGGTGACCGGACCCATTCACATCAACTCAACTGTTGGACACTTCTTGTGACGACTTAGAAATGCATTCAAGAAGAAACTTCACTCAGATAGTCAAGGCTGTGCATTAGAAGATGATACGGTCAAATTGGGTTTTCCCTACAGAAAAGCAGTGTCGTGGCTTTGCAATGCAATTTCTTCCTTTTGAAGGCGTGACGGTCATAAATACTACTAACAAGGGCTTCATCCTAGAAGGCCGTTCCAGGATGAAAGTGGCCTCGTCAATCCTCTTGATCAAATTATTGTAATCAAGTATTCAGGGGAGATTCTGAAATGGATATTATGACCTCCACCATGATATTGAGTTCTGAGGATAATTCATACACATTATTGAAGTATTCATTAGTATTGACCTTATTGTCTTAAGAAAAAAATAGACAAAAAAATGAAAAGCCTCCAAAATATGCCAAAGCCATTATGAATCCAGCACCAGACTTCCACTGTTGGAAAATCTTTCAATGTAGAAATGTTTCCATTGTTTTGACTGCACACTGTACATACATAAGAAAAGGGAAGTAAACTCAAGTTGCAAAACCTTTAAACATTCAGATATTTCTTGAGAGAAATGGTAACATCAACATATATATAAAAAAAAAAGACATTCTGCACACACATTTCAGGTGGAATTCTTTATACATACTGGTAACCCTGTCCTCCACACTACTTACATGAAACTCACTTTTCTTTTTGTAGTCACACACCAACTGCAGCTAGTGGCAAAGATGCCTATAGAGTGTACCTCTTATCCAGACACCGACTTAACTCTAGCCTGCTCTCCTCTTCCTCTCTGTAAGCCCCTCTGGTGTTTTCAGTGGCCCTGTAACATTTACCTAGATGTTTAATGAGGGTGCAGGCCTTTTAGTTCCTAGCTCACTGATGTGGGCGACAACTACTGTTTGGGTGAAACAGAGAAAATTGAGTCATATCCATGTTTTCATGTTGTTAATGTTAAAATGGGATTTTGTGGTACAGTACAGTGCCATATAACTGTAGTCTCCTTTAAGTCCATGTACTTTGTGTAATTTCATTACATTAGGGATGTCATTTTGCACTGGGGTGCTGCTGCTGTTCTTTTGTGAGCAATTAACTCTTTTTATTTTACTTTAGTCATTCACCACAGAGGTCTTTCACATTCCTATAGAGACTTATCTTCACACTTACATCCAGTATAAAAAGAAGCTAGTTTAGTGCCCTAGTATGCGCTGGCAGTCACAAAAGATTAGCTAGCTAGTTACCCTAGGGGATTGGCGGTTTTTAATTGCTATTTAAAAAAAATAGGAGTCACAGTACAAACACACACACACACACACACTCTCTTTGGCTTCCTCAGTCATTCATCCACAGGTTAATGAACTAGCTCCAATAACAAAAGTACTATAGACAGTTCTGACTTCTGGACTACTCTTGCCACTCCCCACTGGCTATAATATGCATCTTAAAATCATACAGTGCCAAGCCGCATTTCTGCAACACCCAAAGGACCATTTAAATAAAGAAATCATTGGTGATGGACACTTTAAGCAATCCAGCATAGTACATGGGGGTTGGCTGAGTTAGCCTGTGTGGTGGCATACATGCTAGCTACTCCACTGATAGGGGAGACAGCTTTAAGGAAAGTTTCAGTATGTCTGCGAAGATGCAGTGTATTTGGAACAAGGAAGTGATTGTAATGCTGGGTAAAGGGTTGTGTAAACATACAATGTAAACCGTTTTAAACAGGAAAGAGGGCTGGCTAAAAACATGAAAAAAAAAAAAACATACCCCATCATCTAAACGAGTGCAAAGCCCTTTGACATGTCAAAGAAATAATTTGATCATTTGAATTCAATTTAACACTTCCCTCCCCATATATATATATATATATATATATATATATATATGAATAATGTACTTGTGGCACACTACAACATCTGTGCTACACAAAGGAAACTATACATCTGAAAAACCACTGAAACTCTCCAAAGCTCCCGTTCACTTTTTTAACCTTTACCAACAGAATAATATTGAGGGTGACTGCAATATCTCTTGGCCTATGTTTTAACCATGGAGCTAGACTAAAGACTAATCTTTAAGATGCAAAGGAGCTAGGGCCGTCTAGGTTAGTACTGTATACAAACAAAGGGGAACAATTCAAATACAAAAAAATAAAATAAATTAAAAAAAAAAAGTCGAAGAAACCTAAATTACATTTAACATAAAAATGTAACAGACAAAACTCATTGTGATGTGTCCATGTCATCTATCACATAGTAATACTGCAAACTGCACCCATCCACCATGACGCAAACACAAGGGATACAAAAGAACGACAATAAACAAATTTAAAAATGGATTCTGTATGGCTCCAGGTAGCTTTGAATGTCTGCTCTAACCTTGTGGCTCTAAACTATATTAAAGCAACAAAAAGGAGAGATAAAATAATATTTCCGGAGTTGTCATTGTTCTCTCCCTTTGACTTTCACAGCTTTCAAGTCTTTAGTGTTGTTTGAGCGAGCGAGTCTCCTACTTAGGCTGAGCGGAGCAAAGAGCAGACAACAGTCTAGAGGACACAAAATACAGTTTCATAATAATATGAAAAAAAAAAGGAATTTTCTGCATAACCATGGGGGGAAAGCTTAGCTTCTGGGCTTATCGTACCTACTTTGAACCAAAGACTGTCGATTCCTCATGTCATTCCCCACAATGTAGTTGAAAAGATGTGTTGACACACACACACACACACACACACACACACACACACACACAGAGTATTTTCTGTGATTAAAACGAGAGACATTCAGGAAGTGTGGGACTTGTTTCTGCTGGAAGTGATTTGAGAATCAGAGCCCTTACGTTGATGCTGCAATCTAACAGGCCGGTGTGTATGTGTGTGAGAGGTGGAGAAAGCCGTGTGATCAAATCTGTGACCCCAAGTAAATGCGAAGTAAATGAACCAATTGGTAAAAAAACGTGTTCTCAAACCCTCGGAAGTCCAACAAGTCCACTGTGTGCGCGCGTGCGGTGACTGAACCATAGTGAGCATTCAGCTCTGCTGAAGGCAGAAAATCTCAGTTTCAACTCAGCGGGATCGCTAATATAGGGGAGAGAGAAGAAGAAGAAAAAAAAAAAAAAAAAAAAAAAAAACTACAATGGAGGATTCATCGCCGTCCGCCGGTCCTCGAGGGACTGCCGCTGGGAGGAGAGGAGTCAAGCGGCTGAAGTGCACTCGCAGGGGAAACAAGGAGAGAAAGAGAGGCTGAGAGCCAACGTGAAGAACGAGTAGTGGTGCAGGTCCTTGTTCAGTAGTCAATGCAGCCAGACTAGTTACTCACTCTCTCTCACACACACACACACACAAACAAACACACACACACACACACACACGGTATTCTGGTTAAGGCAGCGGTGGCATGTGAGGCTGCAGTGGGGTTGGGGTGGGGGGGCGGTGGGGGAACATCTGCGATTAATGCTCATGGCAGTGAAAGCTCCCAGCTACTTGTGAGTCTGCGCTCCTCCCCTTGTCGCGCTCCTCGTCCCTCGGTGTCACACTTGGCTCCTCGGCACGGCCCGCTCACTCGAATGACATCAGGTTGGTTGGCACCTAGGCGACCGGGGGTGGGGGAGAATGCATCATTCAAAGTACACACACACACACGGCTGCACTCAGGAGTTCATTAGTGAATGCATTGTTACGTCTCACACACACACATTTATATATGCGTTTGCATTTATATATACAGCTGTGCGTTTATGAATGTGTATGTGGGTTTATACGCACGCGACTTGCGTAAATGAATGCCTATGAGTGTTTATGTACCTTTCTCAACCAGTGTATTTATGAATGCGGTTGTGTGGTTGTTATGAACATGTTTGCGCGTGACTGTACCTGTTGTCTGTTGCTCTGAATGGCAGCGCTCAAATGTTTGAACCAGAGCATGGCGTTCATTTTGTTCCCTGCCTGGTACTTGTAGGTGTTGCCTAGGAAACGGGAGACAAACGAGAGTGACGGAAAGGCCGTGACAAATACATGTTTGACATGGCTCTTTTCCATCTCAAGTGATCGTCCTTAAGGAGTAGCAAGGCTTCGGGTGATGATATGTGCACAGCTGTGTATGAAGACAAACGCTGACAGATGTAGCCGACATTCCCAAGGGATTCATTTTCCTATATTTTTTAAACTATCTATCTGGGTGATGTCAATAGATAAAAGTAACTTCACAAAGCTCTAATCCTACCTAAAGCTAAAGGAATTGCACAGTACTCGAGTCAAATCGTTATTTCATAGTTTATGAAGTAACAAATTAGCGTTACTAGCATTATCCTTTACTGGTTACCGGGCATAGAATTGCTCTTTGGATTGGAGTGATACAAAGAAAAATGTCTCAGCAAGAACAGAAATAGCAATATTATTAAATAATTAACAAAGGAAGTAATGGGAAGTGCATTTGTATGATGTTTGCTTTAGGTTCCCTTAAAGCTGGGGCGGTCACTGTAGGAGAACGTGTGTGTGTGTGTGTGTGTGTGTGTGTGTGCGCGCGCGCGCGTCTCTCTCACCATGCTCAGAGTCAGTGAGCAGGAAGACATCAGGATGGTCGGGGTCGTCGGCCATCATCACCATCAGACCCATCACACACACACACTTGCTGGACGTCGACTTGAACTGGAAGAAAGAAGAGAGACAAAACATGTTGGTTGCCTCCAGCTGTGTAACTGATCCTTTACCTAAAGATGAAATATACTTTACCACAGCAAAGGGGAAGGGGTATATAGTGTACATGCGTCAGTTCTCAGCCTTACCGTGTACTCCACAAGGTTCCCATTACCCTCTGAGTAACACGTAGGACTGCAGTGATGTCATGGGTCCCATTATTCAATGAGTGCTACCAGCTGTCTACTACCCC
>JAODLI010045597.1:0-17203 GCA_027575585.1 Percopsis omiscomaycus
TTTGCTCGGCAGGGTCCCCCCCCCCCCCCCCCCCGGTGAAAGTGGTGGATTTACTGTAGACTGCTACACTACCCACCAATACACACATGCATCCTACTTACAGTTACACACCCTCACCAGACCCTGTAAGTATTTTTTACGTCAACTTCACACCACAGGGCCACAAAGAGTCCTCAGTGCGAACGACACAGTAGGTCAGTGATGGCAGTGGGGTTGGATAAGTGGAAAACGGGCATCTCAGGTTCATCGGTTACAGCGTCCAATCGGAGTACTTTGTGGGATTTTCCTCAAGCAGGAAATGGTCGAAGCAGGATGCAATTTTCTAGGGCTAGTTTCCTTTACACAAATTCCAGCTTAGTCTTTAACTAGAAATATGAAGCGGGGTGATAATGGTTAGAGTAGTGCTCAAAACTGGGCTAATAATAGAAGTATGTAACATTAGTGCTTATTATAAATCATTGGTATAGGTCATGGGGTAGGGTCAACTAGCGAAAAACCTGTGATACAATTGTTGAAAAGACAACTTACAAACTTGTTTTAAGATACAAAAGTCCATTACCAATAACTGTTCAACAAAAACATACATAGTATAATATATATAAATAATATACAGTAACTGTAACCTAACATGCCTACAGTATCTTGGTTTGTAAAAGGATATTATACTTAGCAGTTAGGGAACGCCCAGCTGAAAGGTCCTGGGTTCAATCCCCCAACATGCCCAGATGTCTAACTCCTATACCTGCTGCTTTATACTTGTAACAGTACTCACAGTCGCTTTGGATAAACGCCTCTGTTAAATTACCTAATTGCGCATTATTGTGCAAACAAAATATTTAGAGATTTTTATTTAACTTGTTTTCTGTGAAAGATGAAGACACACAGCAGTTTAGTGGACTCAGACTTTTGGACCCCACTATTTAGAGTATTAGGCACAGTTATCTCTCTCAATACATACTTAATTATATTATTCTTAGCTGGACAGGGCTAAAATCTAAAACGTGAACTCTTAAGCCATGATCTAGCAATACTGACGATTCTCAGCTTTGAGATCTTATCTTGGGAACACCTTATTAAACATAAGCCATTTATAATGTTCTAAGCTATGGTGTCAAGTACATGAAACACAATCTATGAACTTGAACTTTACAATAACAAGCTCAAGTAACAGATGGAGTATAGACTGCCCACTCAGATTTTTATTCAAATTTAGAAATGTAAGACTGTCCCGTCTTATTTTCTACTCACCTGTGATATTTTAAAATGGTAAACATAGGCTGATTTCAATGCAAGCACACATTTATGCCCAGAAAAGTGTGAAGAATTGAATCATCTGTCAGTACTTCAAGCATGTCTAGGTAGTACAATGAAGAATCCATACCAGCCCCCCCCACCCTCAATATACGACACTTTAAAAGCTGAAGGCTGAACTCTCACTTAACCATCTTCCATAATGTTCAGTCCTACATTGTCAAAAGGGCAATTTACAAAGGCCCATTTCAGTGAGCATCTCCTCCATGTCCCCGTAGAGCCCGCCTTGACCTCTGAGCACACCTCCATTAGATAGTTCAACGTTGGTTCCCCGTCCCAGCAGAGTAGCTTTTCTGAAGGAGAGAGCTAGACACGTGAAGGGCTCTATCCTCCCTTTATACGCCCTCTCACAGTGTCAGAGGGGAATGTCAAAGTTCACCACTAGACACAGGCCTTAGCTATGGGGGTTCCGTCTAATCTCCTCTCACAGTAAGCTCTGCATTCTGTTCGTGCCAGGTTAGAAAATATAACCGTGCCAATCAGCATCCGGTTCAGCGGTTGCGTTGATGACGACCGCAAAATGCACCTGTGTTCGAAAAGCACAACAATGTCTGAGGGGGTGAAAGTGGCACAATTGCGGAACAACCATGAAGGTAGCAAATATTGTACATACAGTCTAACTAGTGAAGACGTCTGTAAACATATTCTCACTGAACAGACATTGGTTGATAATTAGGAGATGGTTGATACATTTTTTTCAATTAAAAACTGTGGTGAAAAGGGGTGGTGGAGAGAGAGAGAGAGAGAGAGAGAGAGAGAGAGAGAGAGAGAGAGAGAGAGAGAGAGAGAGAGAGAGAGAGAGAGTGACTGACTGACTGACTGACTGACTGACTGACTGACTGACTGACAAGATCTAACAGGTCATATGTGAGGAGAACATCCTGTCACTGCAGAGTCAACTACATTTTCACTAAGGGGTTGTCAGGGTCCATTGGGGGCCACAATGTGTGTGTGGGGGGGGTATATGAGCTGAGAGGGGCAGGGTGGAGCCAGCCAGTCTAAGTCTAAAGCAACACACTGAAACATACACACATGTTCTGTGGCGTAATCAATTTGGATCGCTGCATTTTATGGACAACCACAAGTATTATAGGCTTTACAAGTATGATCCACACACGCACACACACGCACACACAATAATATTGTAATTGAGTGAATCTGTGAAAACAAACTGAAGCCACACAAACCTCAGCTTGTTGAGCTCTGTGGAAGCTTTGCCAGAGTTATCAAAATGTTAATTTCAGTTGAAGAGGTGGACTTGGGTTCGAGTTGTATTATAATTCGTTTGTTCAATCTATATTCTGCAAATTCATGTGTAGGCCTACAGTACATGCAGGTTTATACAGACTTGTTTTAATTGAAATACGTCAACCATTTCTCCTAGAGCACTTTAACAGTTATTAAATTAGAAAGAACAACAATTAAATGACACATAAAATAAAAAACTCATTGAATTTAATTGAAATTGAAATTAAATCACTGCTCATTGTAATCCACAGAACGTCATATAATTGGGGTAGCCTAAGACCAAGAGTTAAAACGATTCAGTCATCTTACCTTGCTTTATGCGGTGTTTTTCGTTGATAACTTTGCAACAACAGGGCAAAATTTTGAACGAGCTGCAGCAGAAGATTCACTTCACGGCCAACTAAATTACCGATGGTGTCCAACTCAGAGACGTTTTCCTCTACGATCAGGTCCAACCGGCAGGTAAAACGATGTCAAAATAGCAGCGACGACAGAACCGGAATCGGCGCTCTGACGATCACGACCTCTATAGTAAGCAGGTGAAATCAACAACGCTGTTGGGTTCCGCGGTGCTTGGCCAATTCTCCGCGCTGGAAAGCGGAGACTGGTTGTTGTTGGATGACGCACAGCTCCACAGGTCTCCAGCTCACCGCCGTGCGCTCACAACGATAGGCTATTGGCATGAACTGTGCCTAAAGATAAACGCAACCACTGAGGCCCTACGTCAGTGCAGATTTCCGTGAGATTCGTGGCGAACCGGGGACTTCTGGTGATAGCCTCTCAACTTTAACTCACCCACCTTCTCAACCAGATTCTGGAGGATCGGTCGCTCAATCTCGAACGGAGGTTGTTTTTTTTTCCACCCCACGCCCTCAGTTATCCGTTTTTTTTTTTCGTGTCACTTTTAAATCCTCTAATTATCATTGTTATAATTGTAAAGTTTTATGTATTGCCTATAGCCGTTAACCAGAAATTCTTTGGTGTTTATGATCCACTAATAAGTCTTTGAGTGTAATATTAAACGTGCCTGGTGGGCCAAGAGATGGGCAAATGACCAAAACATTTCGAAATCTTAAACTTAAAAGCACCAATCAGTGGTTCCGAACCCACAGTTTGAGAGAGGACCTAATGTTTACACTAGTTAGTCAGTCATAACTTGATTAGTTACAGTAATTGGATGTCAATACCCCTGCCATTATTTTGGCTCTTCCGACTAACCACAGCTGTCTGGAATGTTTTATAACACATTCACCAATTAATCACGTTCCCTTAAGACAATGAGCAGCATTTATTTAACAATAAAGTAAGTCATAAGTGGCGAGTAAATACCATCCCACAATACAGCACACCCGTTAACGATATGCAGGAGATGAAGAGAAAGGGAATGACCAGATGAATGTAAGGGCTGTTTTATGGGGGGGGGGGGGGGTGGATATGAGATGTGATGAGTGGATGATATGGATGGCAAACGCTGATCCAGGCAGTAGACATCACCCGCTGTGGCCGGTCTTGAGTGATTGACTGGCAGGGTGGCCTCACGAGGCCGGTAATGTCAACGTTAAATAAAGTCCTGGCCTCTTTTAGAGCCTGTCCAACTGCCACCTGTTCCTGCATTTAATTTAAATAAATCCCCAGTCTTTTCTTTATATTAAACATTTTACCCTTCAAACTGTACAAACAACATTTCCTGAATTCAGCTGTGCATTTGTTTCAATAAGAGCGCTAGCTTTTGGGCATTTTTTTCTTTCTTATTGTTTTAATACCCTTTTCATTTTGACACTTGACAACAGCACAATTTAAATCCACCAAAGTCCAAAAAAAAAGACAAAAGTGATGAGCTGTATAGGGAAAAGTAAAAGCTTTGCTGCAGTCGCAGTCCCATTGTAGAAATAATAGCCTTTCTTTGTTTTGTGTGACTGTGAAAGCTAGTGCATGCCAACAGACCCGGATGCCATAGACTAGCCTGGCACTAAATCAGGGATTTATCGCATGGTGGTTCTCAAACTTTTTAATTCATGACCTCCACGAAGAAGTCGCTTAGTGCTCGTGATTAAAACATTATGAAATACAATAAACCCAGAATTAAAATAATAAAACAAGAGTTCAAAATCCCCTCAGAATTTATTATTGATTCATCACGGCTAATTATTACTCAATCTTCCGACTTTCCGGCCCACTGTTCTTGCGGTCTGCTGACTTGTTGTCATGGTTCCCGGGGTTTGTTCGGACGCTGGGCGGCGCTTCTCTTTCGGTCGAGCCAGGACCTGGAGAACGCAGCGGGAGGCGGGAGGTGGGAAGTGGGAGGGAAGGGAAGGGACCCTGCGGGGGGGAGAGAACGTTCTCAATTGCATGCTGCCAGCGGGAGCGCTCATTATTTCTCCTCCCCCTTTCGACCCCACAGGCACAGACGTGATGGACAGGCACATTCTGCCGTGAATCACGGGCATGAAGGAGGGTGAAAGTTGCCAAATACGGACGCTGTCCTTGCTCATTTTCTTTCTTGGCACGGCAGGGGATTATGTTCATATAGAGCTGAAGGGGAAACCCTCTTTGCCCCTCAATCGTGATATTTATATTTACTGTATAATCGTGGGAATGCCTTTAGTGGTGTTGTGATTGGACATTGATGTGCAGGCCCCATTTAGTTATATATTTATTTAATAGTCAACCCTTTTCATTGGTTTAGAATATTGTTTTTTTGTTCCTTTGATCCTATTTATTTTTGTCTATTGTCAACAATTGCCTTGGGCATAAATGGAGATGGCAGCTCCGCGCTGTTGTACCCCAGGCATCCCAGGAAGCCATTTACTGTTGAAATTGGCATCAGTGACACTTGACGATTAACCAATAATTATTGTTATTTGTTTTAATCAATTTTTACACAACCATTTTAAATAAAAACAAATCTGAGTTAGCTAGATGTAAAAAAAAAAAAGGCTATGCAAATAAAATATAATGGTAAAATATATGGCAGGCCATTTACTAGTTCACAGAAAACGCCTTTCACTGAGGGGAGCTTTGTGGAGCTATTTTAAGTTCCATTCCTTCATGACATCAAGTATCCGCCCTGCAGAAACACTGAATCCCCACTAAATGAATGGGTACTGGTCTGCGGCTGTCATGGAGGTTTTCCTGCCCTTTTATATGTGAGGAAGACGAGCAAAGAGATAAATGGCGGTTAAAGGAGTATCCAAGCCACAAATATCGTCAGCGCTTGACGGTAACAGCCCTACACTGACAGGAACAGGTAAAAGAAACAGGAGATGTTTTCTTGGTATTACACAGCACCACAATAACATGTTTTCCATGTCTTCCCAGCAGTTTCCCTCAAGCATATAAAAGCTGGATTATTACACATACCCTGACCAAAAATTACCATGTCACTTATGCGTGACTGTGGAAGTGGAAATAAGCACTTTATTTAATTGGAACATTGACAGCGCTGTCTATGGCCATTGAATCTGTCATTACTTTTATACCGTCCAGTTCATCGACAATAGAACATCAATGTCAGAACGGCCTCGATGACACGCTCATAGACACTGACACACAAGCGCAACAATATGCATACACACCCTCTCTCTCTCTCTCTCTCTCTCTCTCTCTCTCTCTCTCTCTCTCTCTCTCTCTCTCTCGCTCACTCACTCTCACACACGCAGACACACACACGCAGACACACACACGCAGACACACACCCTCACATGCAAATACAATGTGTGTGTGTGTGTGCCCAGGGCTATAAAGTCAGTGTTGGAGCTAGTGCTCTGATACTTCCCATCAAAGGGCTGTAAAATGGAAATTAGACTGAATGGATGACATGGTCCCCTATTACCTATGGCATGGAATACAGAAAGCTCTAGTAACGCGCGCCGGCTCTGATGCCGACTGACTGCTGTCAGCAGGGTATTCCAGCCCTCCGACCTTTTAGGGAAATATATTAGTCGATCCCGCGGCTTATGGTTCCTATTATTGTATAACTTTTATTTGTTTGATAGCCCTAGCAGTCAAATGGCTAGCTTGTAGCTAGCTTGACGTCTTTGGTAAATAAACAAATAAACACAACTTTGCCACAGGCGTCCATGTTTTTCAGCCCAGACATAATGAAACGCATTTAGCTCGGAAAGTGTGATCTTCTCTTGACAGTTTTACCATTTAATACCCTATATATGTCTATCATTTCATATCCAATTCCAATTGCACTTCTTTTCCTCTAATTTTTCTTTGGCCACCCTGACTTTATGTGCGATTATTGTTTTCCCGGGGCTGTCTTGCGTTTTGCTGCTGAGCGCTGCATTTGACACATAGCGCAGGGTAATTCGTTGCGGCTGATAAAGTGTGGAGAAAGCAAGCAGCCGGTGCCCCCTTATTGTGCGACGTTAGATATCTTACCAGGTGTTATGGAGACCCCCTGCTGTGGCCGCTAAAGTGATGCCCTCATTCGTTCTATTCATTTCATACCCTGCAGGTGCCTCCTGGCAGGTAGTAATGATGCCTGGGCTTGTGGAGCCGTTGGCGAGCCTCACCTGATACCTTAAGTAAAAGTACTTAAAGTAGGCCTACAACTTTTCCCACGTTGTTGGTTCTTCACATCCGACGCAAGGCAGACTCACCAGCTGGTGGTTATCAAACGACAGGTGATTCTAATCGAATAACAAAAGCCACAGCCTGTGGCTGCTGTCTGTAGCAATGTGTGTCATTTGTATGCCACATGTGAGACGCATGCAGTTACATTTAACCTTTTATTTGCAGATAAATATCAGTAGGAGTTGAGTATAAAACTGCTTTGCTGGTCCATTGGCCGGAAAATCATATTCAATTTTTGTAATGATATTATAGTTATTAGGGCTTAGGAGTCCCTATGTTAGACTAGACCTCCCCCTTTTTAGAATACCAGAAAAAGACAGTAGAGACACAAGACAGTAACAGACACAAGAGAAAGATAGAATTGAGACATTTCTAGTGTTCTAGTATAATAGTGGAAGCGTATGCTGTGGATGTCCTCTGTGATGGGGTTAGTGGGTTCAGTTTCAGCACAGGCTAAAGGTAGGACGAACTAACTAATAGCCTGACTGGGCCTGTGTTTGTTAGCCTAAATGTGAACAATCAATAACCCCCCCCCCTGAGGATTCAAGCAAGCTCTAGGAGCCAGCCAGCTAGCCAGCGAGTGTCTGATCCCAGTTTCTTAAACTTTTTTTTATCTTAGGACCACTTTTCATGAAACGCGATGGTTTATGTGCCAAATGTTTCGGAAAATATTGCGATTTCCTGCCCATATTGTTTGGTGAAATGATGTACTATCACAAAACTCATGTTCTAGGAATGCTCTGCTAAGGAGAAATATGTGTGGGTTATAGTTTCACTAGTTTAGGTGGAGGCGCTTTTGTGTGTTTTTGGGAAAGAAGATTTTAAGTTTGAAGCAGGCAAATTGTTGAATATCAATTATATTTCTCCAGAGTCAAGCTTGTCATAGTTTGGCTGCCGAAGAAAAATGGCCTTTGTGTTTACATTCATACGCTTCAATATGCCTCTTGAAAGAGAAAGATTTATTATGAAGTCAGTTTCAAGAAAGAAACAAAACACGTCAAATTTCTTCTCCACACCTCTAGTTCTTCTCCAATATCGACAGAACGTTTTAAGAAGCTTTCCATGTCTCTCTTTTTCAATGACACACACACACACACACACACACACACACACACACACACAGCCTTACACACACACACACACACACCACACACACACACACAGTGGTGACTTTGTTAGTCAGTTGGAATGGTAAGGTTTCCCAGTACTACATGTTTCCACCCTTTACAACAGTGTGTCTATGTGCTAGCTTATAGCTAGTGGTCACACTGCAGTGAATTCAGTACAAAGAGGAACCATTTCATATGAGACAGCTGTGGCAAATTATGCACCCTAGCATTGGGTACATGATATGTATTGTTCCAAAATGCTACAGGATTTTGATTTTCTTTTTTTAATTTAAAATTTGTATTCAATATTTGTTTTTTATTAAAACAGTCAATAACCAGAACAATACTGAGTTTGAATATCAAATATATTCAGTGTGTAGAGGAGAAATTATAACTGACAGATGCCGACACAATGTTTATAAACTACAGTAGTTTCCCCAAAAGCAAGGTTTGTGTCTCATTCACTTATTGTAGGACTGAAAACAATCTTCTCTTCTACACTGTCCTCGTGACATTTTGATATATGATTCTCTTTTCAGAAAGGCTTTCTAGGTTCCTTTCAATGCCCCAGTGGCAAAAGGTGGGGGATCTCTCTGTGGGATGTTTAACGGCAACTAAAATGCCTGCCTCTTTTTTTGAAAGGCTTTGTGGCATTTATGAACCATAACGAGGCAGAGCTGTATCTTGGGACAGTCATAAAGCCATGCATGAAAATATACAGCCTGTAAATATATAAATTGAGGAACTACTGTAGTAGGCAGCATGCATGCGAACACTGGCGCATGTATTCACTCACATACAGTACGATAAACATACATATTTGCAGGGGCGTCAGCTGCAATGTTAAACATATGAGCCCATATTCTTCGGGATGTAGCTATATGATAGTGTGTGTGTGGCGGACCGTGACTCTCGACACTGGGCCGTCAGTGTTGCCACAAGTAAAATAAGCGCTCAGAACCAGTGCGCAATGCACAAATTAACGGTACATATAGTAAAGCTAACCTCACACGCACATACTGTACGCGCGCCCGTAGTGCATAGGGTCTTTGCTAGTGAGGTCAAGTCTCGTGAACTTCAAACAAAATGTAGCAATATTATCGCACTCTTATTTACGCGAGACAGGCTGCAGCATGAACTTTATTGTATATTCATACAGAAAATATTTGTGTTGCATACATTTAAATTACATTCGGAGCTACAGTCCTAACATTCGGGTCTGAAGCCCCGGAAAAATTACCTGGCGACCCCGATGCATATTTGTATATTTTGTATTTGCAAATACTTGACCAGTGTTGGGGTCGTTAACCATGAGAAATGTAAAAGATAAATTAAAAACTTGCCGTTGAAAATGTCCGGTAATAATAAACCGAACATTTGTGTTTTGACAGCAAATGACCAGATTTGCTGGAAAAATACGTTTTTATAGGCCTTGAACATTATCTAATACTACAGCTCACACTCCTCGTGAGCTTCAGATTAAGGCATTTACTGGTTGTTCAGACAAGGAACATACAATTAGCGATCTTTATAAATACTTTTTATGTCTGCACAAACTGTTTCCCATTGTTTGGTGTAACTAAGAGATTCGCTGGAAAGAAATCTTTTTTTATATGCTTAGTTTACACTCTTACGCCGTATGTAGTGTGGGCTTCGGCGTGTCGCACATTCGTGGTTAACCCAGCAGCTCAGCTTTTACTTTTTCACACAAATACAATACCGTATTTGTAAATGTCAGGAAGGTATGAAGGTATTAACTAATAGATAACAGCCGAGCACTCACCAGCAAAAAATAAATAAAATAAAAATAAATAATAAATAAAATACAAAAATAAAATACAAATTGCGGCGATGACGGTAATGTGCTCAACACTGCGGTACTGCGGTACTGCGGTATTGCGGTACTGCGGACATCGTCATTAGCCTACTAAAAAAAAGTTATGTATTACACATTACTTGTTACCTTAAAAAAAAAGTAATGCATTACTGTACTTTACTCCTGTAGAAAGTAATTTGTTACACTACTCGTTATATTACTTTTTACAAACAGGGAAGCCAGGGTCAGAACCTAGTCATTGCAATTGAGCCTTAATGGAATGTCAAGGCAAGACAGCCAGGCAGTCAACTGGGAGAACACAGAACATGGGTCCGGGGAGAACAACGAGAGAGAACATGAACACAATGGAGGGTACAGGCTAATGCTCACACAATGGAGGGTACAGGCTAATGCTCAGTGGGTAAGTAACGCTCAAACTGTAGTCTGTGTTAGGTAAATACATACAACTTCACAGAAAAATGTTGTGGCGAGAACAAGGCTCAATTGCAAGTAACTACATAATTGTTTGATTAACTAGTAACTGTAATGTGATTACTGAATTAAGGAAAGTTTATTACATTACTGGGTTACAGACAAGTGTAATGTAATTTCAGTGTGTTACTTTGTAATGCGTTACCTCCAACACTGTTCATGACCCATGACTCTACTTAATTTACATTTACAGCATTTAGCAGACGCCAAAGCACAAAAGTGCAATTGTCAATAACTGAATAGGTTGTAGGCCAGTCATCGTAAACACATTCCGTTAGAATAATGACAGCAGTCATCAAGGCTAACTTAGTTCCTAAGCATCATCCCATTACATAGCAGCATGCCATTAAGTGCTAATTGCTAAGAGCCGATGCTAACATAATACAGCAGAATACAACAGAAGTTTTTAAAGAGTCAGACAGATAATCCCAAATACGTGTAGTGGGAGTGCTATGAATTGGAGAGGTCAGCTAATGCATCAAGGTGGATAAATTGTGACTCATTTGTGTGAGAAGACTTGAATAAGTATATGTACTGTAAGTCAGTGGTGAACAAGCTTTTAGAGACAGAAACTGACGTGGTGTTGAATGCTTTGGCACCACTGTGCCCCCACCACAGAACCAGTGATATAGACGAAGGAGTACACTGACATGATTCTAAAAAATTCCAATTAACTGTGGATTACGCACACTTAAAATATTCTTTTACATCCCCTTATAGAAGGGGGATAATATATCCTAAAAACAGTTCCTTGCGACTCACAAACTTGCCCCAAACTCTACTGCAAAACATCACTGTATTGTAATAGCTGGTTCTCCCTTTTGGTGTCATCCAAAAGCCTTTTAATACCCATGGACGCATATAAAAGCATGGCTCTGCTCAGATAACCGTTTTGATTTGCCACGAACAACATGGCAGATACCTTTGTATTACTCAGCACTTTGATGTGAAATGCAGCAATATTTCACTTGTGCTTATATGCTGAGGCAATACCGGGTAAAGTAATGAGATTTCTGCTGCCTAGGGGCAATGAAGAGCCTGCTGGATTTACAAAGTTTAGATGTCTTGTTTTGAACCGTGTTATAACCGCCCTCTAGACAACTCTACATCACCCATATTCCCCCCTTGCCCAGCTCCTTCAATAGTAAGTGAAGATTTATTTATGATGAGGTTTTTGAGCCATACTAAAACTCCCGGACCTTGAAAGAGATTTCCCCACATCTCTTTTTATCAACTAACACGCTGAATATGGAAATAGGCTGGAAATCGGCTGGAAATAGGATGGAAATAGGATGGAATTAAGCGAAGGTTTGTCAGCTTGGTCCGATGGAGATGGATCACTTGTAGCCCCCTCTCCAGAAAAGTGACATTTATCTAGACCGGTGGTAGACCATCAGAGCTGGCTACATGTTTTATCTTTTAGGGGAGGGTCAAGGACCAGTAGTATCTCTGTGTAAAGAAGACTGCTGATATGGACGGGCTGATGTACATTTTACGATGAATATGATTAGTGGATAGTTGTGAGGTAGAGCACCAATTCTGACTCACTTGTTTTTCTGTTGATATTTTTTCCTCATAGAAAACCTGGCATACCATGTTTTCAAATCCCTCAAATAACATCTCAAACATACAGAAATATCCATACATAAACACCCCCCTTTTAATTTTGGATTTAAATGGTGCGGTGAGTCTAACATAATCCTAATGTATGAATGACATTTACAGCAGGAGCATTTTAAACCATCGACATTTCTGCCCTAAAATTAGAAGCTTGTGAGTTTGGTCCGTGGAGCCAATGACTGAAATGGGAATTAATATGTCTCTGTTTGGTGCTGGGCATTAAGGGGATGGATGGGGGATGGTTCAGTGATGGGGTTGATTCCTGACTAGGGGGTGTACTTTCCCTTGCATCTATGTGCCATTCCAGCTCACAAAGGCTTTCTTATTGTTTTGTTCAATGTTTGTCTTCCAGCTGCATCTCTGAACTCTTGATCCCTCGTGAGTCAAGGTGCACCCTGGACTCCTCAGGCGACGCTCTTGTGCTCTGTCTAGACTCAGAACTAATGGAGGCTGGGCAAATACCATTACAGACTCGGGTCTGGACAACCCTGTCCATGAAAGTCAGGCTGGCTGAGTCAGCATCTGCTTTTAAAATGAACTTTCATTCTTCTAAATGAGTTAGCATCAGCTAGATAATACCTTCAAAATCGCTCTCTGTAGACAGTGTGGACAGATTTCACAGATAAATAAAAAGCACAGATTTATTTAAAACATAACAATAGCTGAGACAGAGCCATGTCCTACAGTAAATGGTGACCCATCTCACTCCAGTCAGCCTATTTATGGTCTGCTTCTAAAAGCGGTTTCAACGGTGGGCAATGGATTAGTAAACGTTTTCAGGCTGATATGCATTGGTGGTATCTCATCAGGCTACGTCGGAAGTTGCGAACGTGCCATCTGATGTGAAAAGGCTGTGTGATTGGAATTGGGCTTCAGGGAGTTTTCCTTATTTTGGAGAAGTTGTTTACTGTTTTAAAATGCACGCTAAAAGCTCAACAGGATGTTATTTTTGCCTCATCTCCGGCGTTTCCTCCCTGGGGGTGCTTGCTAATAATACACTCTCTGGTTTCTGCTCTTGGTCAAGGCAATGCTTAACCTTCACAGCAACAGAGCCATCTTCCCATTAAATGGCATTCATTTTTCACTGCCCAGAGACAGGATCTGTGGTTCGGTAGCATCCCCGACCTCCTTACCTCCTTACCTCCTCCTTTACGCTTTAATATTTATTTATGTTTCATATGTGCTTGGTATAGCTCTTCAGACTGGATTTACTGGGTGCTAACCTTGTGAGTCCAGAAGCTTAATCAGTCTATAGACTGTTAAAGCCCACTGGGTCAACCTTGCAGATGTGTCTGCTTTCTCCTGTATCTGGCTGGTATACTAGAATTGCATTGATGTGCAGGAGAGAGAGACTGCCTACACACGCCCACCCACTCTCACAGACACACACTTATTGCCACAGATCTTCAAAGCCCCACGCCCTATTAGGTTTCAATATCAACAAAAGCATTTGGTTGTATTCCATTTTGACGGAGCCGAAGCATACTTTTTTTTTGTACACGCCATCAATTCTTCTTTGTTTTCAAATTATAACATAGCAGTTTTATACCCAAATTCTTTGGACAAATCTATGCTGACAATAGCACTTGGCAGACTGCAAAGTTGTGGATTTTCAAGGATATTTTCTACAGTGCTGACAGAGCGTACAGTCAGGGGTGGCTGTAAGCCTTTATACTGGTGAGTTGTGATGCCAAACAAACAAAAAGGGAATATGCCATTTCACATTGGGTTTACCCACTAGAAACAACAGAGGGTCATTTTGGGTGGAGGCCAAGACCAAATATTTCTTTATCCTGCGTCTGTCATCAGAAACATTATTAAGGGCTGCCTTGCCCAATTTCAAATAATCCCGACTGAATTGTCCAGTTCCACTTGGGAATTGAGTCACTGGTCCAAGGAGCTGTCCCGTAAATTGCTAATGCTAATGGCGGTCCTGAACCAGCTCCTACTGCTGATAAAGGCAGATTTAATGGAGATATTTAACACAGAATCATTTATCAGCGGCTGACAGGCAGCCAGTAACACTGCCTTGTCTGGAAAACGACACACACGCGTGCACACACACACACACAGACAGAGAAAGAGACACACACACATACAACTACACACCGCTAGATTGACAGGAGCCAAATTATTCTTTCTGTTGGGAAATCGTCCGTGACAATACTACCTGCTCTCCTCCTCTGTATATTAAATGAATATACAGAGGTTTAGGCTGAAAAAATTATTAGTGACTGATAAAATATTGCAAATTTGATGACTACTGAACAAAAAAGGCAGAGAGAGAAAGAAACAATTTGGAGTGGTATTCACTACTCTGCTATGGGAATTTTCTCACATTATTAGTTAAGCACAGTTATAATTTCAGAACCATTATCATTTATTTCACAAAACAAATCGTGCAATAATTCACAATGTGTGTATGCACTGTTCAAAACACCTATGAACCTTTCAAAATAAAAGCGAACCATCGGTAAACAAAAAGGTAGACTTTTTGACGAAGCACACATCCACGACACAATTTTGGGTCGGAACCCACTAGTTGAGAAACACTGGCTTAGAGCAGTCCTACAAGATGTGCCCCTAATCCCCCCCCCCCCACACACACACACACACACACACACACAATATCCCTGGGAGTGGTGATTTAATGAAGAGCTGTGGTCACCATGCATGAACTCTCCCTTGTGTGTTTGTGTGGGTGTGTATCCCTTTGTGTGTTTCTGTGAAAACATCTGAGGTCATATCGAAGCCTGAAATCCCCTAATAAAGGGTTTTCGTTTCCGTATGGCGCAAGGCTGGCGGTAGCGCTAACGCGTGCAAGGTTTTTTTCTCTCTCGCCTAGGTGTGTTTGTTGTACGTTTGTTTCTGTACGTTATGTGATCTAGTCGTCAATAATTTTACTAAGGACTACTGTCCTTAACCTTCTTAATCACAAAACTAAATATATGCACGTGTCAGCAAAAAAGTATTGGCCACGTCTTAGATCGACTTGCGCCGTGGACTTGCGCCGTGTGCCTTCGCTTGCGCCTTGACCATGAAAGTAGAGCCCCCTAAGTTAATATTAGCCTCTAATACAGAGAGCTAATAGCGCTACACTGTCCATAGCACAACATCTGCTGTATACCCCACACAAAGCTCGAGATGTTCAGCAGTATAATGTCTATGCCCAACCACACTAACGAGCTCAGGCCTTCTGTGTGGGTTCCAGTGCCATTTAAAGCTAGCGGGACTGCGTTTCTTTCTGTAATCTAACATTAGATGTGATGCGGCCATCCCGCTGTCAGGGTAATGCCATATAATTGGCCTTCTATCAAAGGGCTAATGAGGCTGCTGTATTTACCTACAGTAAATGGCAATTACTATACATAATGGTTCTCACAGGCTGGCAGTTAAAATTCATATAGGCTGTAAAAGGATATTCCCTCATGGTAAGCATTAGTATTTTTTGTTAAGGCTTCTAAAAACTATAACCTAACATTATTTGCAGCCCATGTTGCAAATGATTGATATCCTGATTTACCAAATGAATGTTTTTCTTTTGATAATAGCGTTATGGACCAGAGAGCGTAGTGTATTATATTATATTTTGTAATCGAGATTAAGAATAGAATATATCTCTATTTGTCTGAATTTCACTCAGACACACACACAGAGGTTGGAGAGACATTTTTAGGCGTAAAATACTAGGAACGTGCCAGAGCCACCAGCTGGTTTGGCATTCAAACCAGCAACCTCATGGCTACTAAATCAGTACTATAATCATTGGGCTACCCCCCACTGGATTCTGCCACCCCTATGTTAAGCCATAGTTGTTGTTGGAAATTGAAAAAACAAAATAACAAACAAATTAACAAATGTCATAAAATGTCATAAATTTAAACAAAAATACACGACAAGGAACGGTATTCTGCACATTGTAACTGCCTAGTTACACAGACCACAAAACGAAACTAAACGTGGTGCACCATGTGAACCTAAAATAATTTGACGTCCGTCATCACTGTTCCGCTGCCCTGGTTTGTGATTGACAGAAAAATACAAACTCGTTTGACGGCTACAGTCACTGAATAAATAAACTGAGGAGAGTGTGTCTTTGTCAGACCTATTCTTGACTATTACTTTAACACGTTGTATGACTCTTGGGAGAAAACCTTACTCACTTATGTATTATTACTTATCACAGTTTTTCTGAAGCAGTGACAAGACCTAAAACCAGATGCCAGTAAGCATTCAATGAATCATGAAAAGCAAATCCGAAGAAGTGTGTCTTTTCTGATCAAAGACAGCACCTGCTGTATGCTTTCCTGAAAGATGTGCTGTTGATAATATAAAACAACTTTTGTTATGCTAGGTCAACAGCAAACTAAGGGACATTCTCAAGGGGCTCCTGGCGACATCCATGTGACCGGGAAGGGGTCTCAGAAAACCCTGAAAGAGGGGTGTTGTTTATAGAAAGGCCCCTCAGGTTGACAGTGAACTGACAGATATGTCAGCTTACACCCACCTCCCTAAATTGCCAGTTACAGGTCCTGAATTAGCCGTCTGTAACATTGCCTGCAATTTGTCAGCTGGGATCACTGTATAGTTGTGAGGTAGGCTGAAATGGAACGACAGTATTATAGGTTGTCGACAGCAGCGAGTGTGAATATTTCAGAGCAGGAAATAAAGCTCACATTATAGAGTGGCATTCCTGCCCCCCCAGTCAAGATACACTGTGTCCTGTGACACGCACCTCCAGAAACGTCAAAACATACGGCAGACATTTTTACGAACTGCATTCTAAGACGGTCCTGAGTCGTCCTCAAACATACATAAATAAATGTGTAAAATAAACATATATAAGATGAGTGCTTGTTTGAAGGAGTTATGACCCTGACTGTGGTGATGTCAGATTTTCTTCCAAATGTCACATCACATTATTTCAAGGTCAATGGCCTCTCTTTGACCCGGCGGGGGGGGGGGGGGGGGGGGGGGGGGGGGGGGGGGGGGGGGGGGGGGGGGGGGGGGGGGGGGGGGGGGG
>JAODLI010045607.1:0-17201 GCA_027575585.1 Percopsis omiscomaycus
CTCTCTCTCTCTCTCTCTCTCTCTCTCTCTCTCTCTCTCTCTCTCTCTCTCTCTCTCTCTCTCTCTCTCTCTCGACGGCACAACTCTGCGACACCGCGCGGTACGTCAGTCGAACCCAGAAACCTCGCAGTGGCCATGCCTCAGCGTGCTAGAATCTGCCCTCAGCGGAGGCGCTCCGAGTGGTGTTATCTCACCGCTGGCCTACTTGTTGGGGTCCTGAATGATGCATGCGATGATGTCATGCTGCCACAGGAAAGAGCTCCGATTGGGTGAGACTGGTCTAGACAGGATGTCACGTTTTAGTTCCGCCCAATCCCCGGCTACAGCTGCGCTAAAAGGAGATGGGTGACGCAATCCGGTGTGTGTGCTGGTGTATGTGGTCACATGTAGGGGTTGATGATTCTGATGTGCATGTTTTTGTGTCCTTCTCTGCAGCTGTCTCAGTGGAAATATCGCTGACGTGATAGGTTTTATTATTGGTCGCTGTTGTGCTTTGCATGCGTCTACAGATATCCTCCTCGAAGGCTTCTCAAATGACATTGCTTAACACGCAGGTTCGATCCAACATGGCCGCCCCCTCAAGCCAGGCTTACAGTAGGAATTGTCATTCTGTCACCCGAAAGGACGTGAGGATTTCCCGGCTTCCCGAGTGCCATCAGGGATCACCAAAGTACCCTGCCAACTCTCTGCTGAACGTTTATACACCAGGTTGATCTCTGTGAACCCTCCTTTCCTCTAAATTAGCTTGTGCTCTGTGCCAGAGGGAGCTAGATAGGAATCAAGTGTATCTGCCAGAACAGATGAAAAGCTTATTTTGTCAGTGAGTAAGCAAACGCCCCCCCCACACCCCTCCCGGACTCTGCAGTGTGCTGGGCTTTTATTGCCCGCCATTGTGGCCCCGGTGTAACTGCAGATTCTCTAAATAGCACGTGGAAACATAAAGGCAAGCGCACCGGTGGATTTCAGCACATACAAAGCAGATGCACACCGTCGATTTATCACCAAAAGGTACCTTACGTCACGCATCGCACTGCCATGGGAAACTGCCGCTGTTTCCCAAGACTGTTTCCCATGGCCCCGATATGTATGTCCAGTATAAAGCACATGGATGTATGCACGTAAATATGTTTTACATGAAGGTCTCGTAGCTTTATTCCCCCATAGAACAGGAGTACTGCTACCACCCGTCGTGTGCTGGGCGCCAGCCCAGACGGCCAGTGCTGCTCACTGAACCAGCAAGCAAGTGCAATATGTGTGTGTGTAAGAGAGAGGGGGGAGAGAGAGAGAGAGAGAGAGAAAACCTAGATGAAGACTGCTGATTTTTCTGGGCCGTGTCTACATCAGTGAACATAAGAGAGCCATTAAACTTCTTTCTGTTGAGAACAACGCAGAAGAATACGCCCGCCCACCTACCTCTCGTTCTCTTTCTCTCTCTCTCTCCAACAGTTTTACATAACCCACCGTAAACACGCTCCCTTCACGCTCGAACTCATTCACAACACACAGGAAGAACACGTACACCCCCCTCGCCCCCACATGACGAGAACATTGGCGTTTCGCCCCGACGCCGTGTCCCAGAAGCTCACGCCTCGCATCTTGCACTCGCCCTGTCGCGGCGGTCTGTCGTCGCCATGGCACTCACTCACTCACTCACTCACCCCCAGGAAGATGTTCTTGGACGAGTCGAAGCCGGCGGCGTAGATGCGGGCCGTGTACGGGGCGCTGCGCTCACACATGATGCGGCAGGCGTAGCGGGAGATGGTGCTCTGGGCCGACTGGCCGCCTCCTCCTCCTCCTCCTCCTCCTCCTCCTCCTCCTTCCCCCACGGCTCCCTGCCCCTGCCCGCCTCCGCCGCTACCTGCCGTGTCCGTCACCACAAAGTCGATCATGCTCTCCGTGGACCGGCCAATCTGGGAGCACCGAAAGAAAGAGCCTTTAAGTTGAACGTGCTTCTGCTACAAGAATTAACACTCACACGCCTTGCTAGCATATGTGGTACTACTACAACTTCTTCTTCTACTAGTGCAACCCCTGCTACCGCTACATAACTGCTGCTAATCCCATAGTATAATACGCTATCGCAGTCCCCAGAAGAGATCTGTGCAGCCACTCAAGCCGTGTGGCTGCACAGCATCTTTTAAGATTTTCACTACGCTTCATGAGTTTGATTAGATCTCAACACATTTTGTCTTTTTCTTTAAGAAGACAAAGCGATAAGAGGCACACAGTGGACTGCATTCTGATGAGACCTTCACCTGAACGAAGGCTAAAATGCTTATAAAATCTAACTGCTAGGACATATCCGACTCGTAATTTTCATCTGCCTTTTTGCTGGGCAATCTATTGTCTACACATCTATGAAGTGGGCTGACTTGCCAAGCCGGTGGTCTCTCTCTCTCTCTCTCTCTCTCTCTCTCTCTCTCTCATATTCTCTCTCTCTCTCATATTCTCTCTCTCTCATATTTTGACTCCCTCCCTGTCATGACTCTGCACAAACGACTCCCCGCCCTGAAGTGCACAACCTGGGAGAGGCACGTGTGAGGTTTTTGAGCCTGGCTGCATCAGTGTGTGCGTGTGTGTGTGCGCGCAGCGCGTGCAAAATGTGTACGAGTTTATGCACGTCTGTTGTTATGATGTTGTGTGCTTGTTCCGCGAGATGGCGTCCAACTGTCCCTCTGGTATTTTGACCTCCACCTCCCCCCCCAATGAACCGTGTGAGGAGATACTGACCTGAAACATGTCTGTGTTGGTGTCATGTGTGTACTCCACAATGACAGAGTGGCTCCGGGACAGTGTGTAGGAGATGCTGTGCTGGCTTTTGTTGCTGAGGGCCTGTCAATGCAAAACACATTATCCAGGTCACACGACAAGGGGAAAGCGGTGAATGCAGTCGCCCCCTGCCCAGTTTGCGTCTGGAATTACCCTTGAGGTTAAAACCAGCATTGCATCGTTGTTTTGGTTTGAAACTCAGAGAGTGTGCCTCTCGTTGGAAATGTGGGGGTTTTGAGGGAGCTATAACTCAACCAATACTTAAAGTGCCAAGTAAAAGCTGTGCTTCATTATTTAATGTTTTTTGTATTACTACTAACTATCACCACAGAGACATTCCAGACCATTAACGACAGTAAAGATTCAAAGAGCTTCAAACTAGCATGTTTGTCATAGTCATAGGAAACAAAAAGACCAAGATAAGGAAATACCTGAACCTGGAAAAATTATTATATCTAACAATCACCTCTAAAAAATCATCTTTAACTTATGAATGACCTATTCTATGACCTTGCAGTTGAACTCTCACCTTTGACACCAGAGGGGTTGAGACATTGTGGATGACATCAGGTTTGACCCCGTTGGCTTTGGGCCTCTTGTAGAGGGCCAGGCGACTTCTTCTGCGACCCTTGTCCCCATTGGCCAGCGAACCATTGTGCCTGTGTAGCATAATGAAAAGGTATACTGAAACCGCCAATAAACTGGGTGTATTAAGCACCTTTCATGCTAACCAAATATTCATTACAATGTTAAAACGGCATATAGCAATTTTTTATGATAACATATTGTTTAAAATCTATTATAATTGTAATTGGTATTCCAAAACCCAAGTCAAATAAACAGCATAGCATGAAATTGGAGAAATTGGAAACTGTGAGTGAGTAGCACTTTAGTGCAGGAGGGGCTTGCGTTGTTTTGGAAGCAAACTCCAAGAGTTTCCAGCAGGGCAAACAAACAAAACATTCTTTGTCAAAATATTAGCAAATGGAACTGAAACAAACTCCTCAATTTCTAGTGAGTAATACCAAATTTCACTTTTCTCATCAGTGACTTTCCATATTGTCCTGCGTTCTATACTGACTTGCCATTTGTAGTCCAGTCATGTTCAATTAACCGCCCAGAAGCCATGATTGACATCATAAAATGTCGGTGGCAGCCAAACGTCCCTACCCCCCAGTAATTGCGCTGACAGGGAACCGAGGCATTCTCATAATCCATCAGCGCATGGATCAATAGGCCGAGAAGTAGATAGGGTACCTCGGTGTCGCTATGCCTGGAGCGGTACCCTTCCACGTGTGAATGATCTGCCCCCCCTTCCCCCTTCCCTCCTTCATTGTAGATGCGGTTTAAATTTGCCTGTGTGTTTCCATGCGACGTTGTGTGTGGCTAACACATTGCGTAAAATCAAATGAGCTCTTTTTCCATGAACAGGCCAGCCAATTTAGTGGGTTAGGGATTCAGTCATTCTAATTGAGGCAACATAAAGGATCTTTTGTTTGTTGTAGGTTACTTTACGTCGGTTATATGTTTTCACTGAGCACTGCCACTTCCCAGCCGCTGCCATGTAGGACTGCCTCAGGGGGGACTGTGTTTGCATGTGTACACCCTATTCACCATCATATCTGAATGCACTCGCCCGTAGCCAGGAAAATACAGAATTAGGTGCCAATAAAAGGTACAGTAGATACAGCTCTTGGCATTCTCACCCCAAAACGATGAGCTCTCCGTACTTTACGGGCTCCTTCTCCCCAGGGAAGACGCCGTCGTGGGGTTGCGAGCTCGAGCCCAGAGGAGGGGAGGGCTGGCTCTTGTTGCAGGACGGCCTCAGCTCCAGAGGTGGCGGGGGACACAGGGCCTCCGAACTACCCTCCAAAACCATGCCCACCGGCCACAACGGGGGCTCACAGCTGGGGGATGGAGCGGGAGAAAGAGAGAGTGTCAAATAATGTGGTCAAACTGACGGCGTAAACAGAAGCAGTTGTGATGAAAAGGAAAACTGATAACTATGAACGTACGCCATATACAAATGACCTGGATTAGTGATTTCCATTTGTCATTGTCGCCATCAACCTTTACCTTGCAAGCCTTTCAATAGAGTGATAAGGTTCACAAATGAAAATTAGACTTAGACCAGACTTCGGTTAGGATTCAATGAATGTCTCATAATGCAAAGTGTTTAATTTTAGAACTTTTTATATCAAGCAAATTACCCAAAGCCCTCCCATTCAGTGTGGTAAAACACCTCGGATATATGGCCGATTAATTAAAATCAGCACTGCATCGCTGGTCAGATGGTGTACATTTGATTGTAAGCCTGATTGTCATCCCTCTTTATGCGACTGAAGTGCTTTGAGTTTGCTGACCCAACACATTCTACAGAGCATCCGGCCATCTTGATAGGATTGGATGTGTCTTTTTTCTTTTGACTGTGGCAGACAAAAGGACAGCTGCACCAATGTTCATGTATTCCTCCATGGGCCTCATTTTTGTTTCTTAAGGTGACAAAATTAACTTCTACAACCACTGGGAAGTGTTACAGCAAAGCTCAGGAACAATCTTGAATCTAGAAGCAATAGCGCGCCCCCTTCAAAAGCTTTTACAGTTAACAACCAGATAACCGCCAATCGACAACCTGCTCTATCCGAGAGTATTAACGAAGCCCGAGAGACTGACTTCTTCTTCTCCGGAGCGTTAGCTAGCAAGCGGAGGGGCGGAGCCGGCTCACCATTATTGACTTTCCTTCCCACAAGAGCTTTATTGCCATTGCATTTTAGAGCTCTCTGTCTGAGTCCTGTCAAATTAAATCAGGCACTTGCCTGAAAAACACATAGGACTACAATTTTCACATTTAGATAATAGAACTCTGTAAGCAGAGGTGAAAAAACTACTGAATTATCCTAGTGAAGTGGAAGTACTGTTCCTTGACTGAAATTGTACTGAAGTAGACATAAAAGTACAGATATTAAAACATACTCAGTAAAACGTACTTAGTTTATAGCTTACTTTTTTACTTACTTACTTTGTTTTTCAAACAATGAATACATTTTAAGGTTAACTTATATAGACTACATGTATCCAATGTAGTACACTGAAAAAAGGGGAGGAAAAGGAATTGTACAGTAAGTAGTAGCACAGAACGTAGTGTGTTAATGAGGGACATTAACATTTCAAAAGCAACTTTCAACTTTTTGATGAATCAAAAGAAAGACAAACTGAAGTGGACAAAACCTCTGCATCAGCACAGCTGGAGCTTTCTAAAAACACTATTTTGAGATACACATTTTTAGAAATATTTTTAAAAAATATAATTTTTGTGTGATCTGATTGGATGTTACATGTCAATTTTTGATTGGCATGAAACATTCATGGCATGTTTAGAATCTAGGCAGTTTTTCTAGCTCCTAGAGGCTAGGCAGTTGTTTTTCTAGCTCCAAGCGAATCGTTTTAAACCAAAATAAATAATTTAGACTACTCAGTAAAGAAAGGATGTACAAAAGGTACAAAAAAAAGAAGTAACAAGAGTAAAAGTAACACTCATGATGAGTAGAAAAGCTAGGGGGGCCTTCCAGGTGAAAAGCAAATTAAATAACAGGAAACAGAGGGATAATTTGTTCCATTTGACTAATTGTGTCCATATAGCTATTTTGACATTGACCTTATTAGTAAAACAGAGTTTCTCTGCTGGCAAATAGAGGTACCCAGGTTCTACACCAGTGCTTAATGCTCAAACCTATTATTAATCAAAAGTGGGTGAGACCACCTACACGATGGGAGGCAGGCGGTACAACAAAACCTAGAAGCTTTGTTCTCTCTTTGTTAGAGATTAGATAACAGTCCTTGTAACTCAAACAGCGATACTGAAAACATTATATGCTTTTGGTAGGATTTGTGCAATTTTCAATTTATCTTTGAACCAGCTCTCCGAAGCCTTTTCTGATCAGTGTACTGATCAGAAAAGTGCACAACAACGTAAGGACTACATTAGCCATAGGTCAACTGCATGCCCGTATACGACTTTATTGAATCTCGGTCCATCTAATGGAGCGAAATGAGGAGAAGATCTCCTTATAATGAGACGACGGATGGCAGACTGCAGATCCAGGCAGCCGGCTAGCATTTCACAAGCCGAGGCTCCCCATTGCTTTGGTGGTGAGGGTGTGTGCGTGCAGGGTGGAGGGTGGAGGTTCAGCTCTAACTTATTACGACCTCTGCGGCTGGCCTCTAATCGCTCCCCGGCTGTAAAGGATTTGGTCAAGCAGATATATAGTGAAATAAAGATACAAATGCATGGTGGTCACGCGGTAGGTGGCTGCGAAGCAAGGGAAGGAGGGCGGAGGTGGGGCTTAGAGGGCGCGGGGAGGTGAGGAGCCAATGACACGCAGAGAGGGACGGGGGCGCGGGGGGCGCGGGGGCCGCAGCGGTGGCACAGACGGAAAAACGTGCGCGGTAAAAAGCAAAACAAACCAGGCCTATATCGCCGAGGCGGGCGTCTCAGAGATAGATTATTACACTTTACAGAGGGGAAAAGGAGTAGACGAAGGGGGGATATTGAAAGCCGGACCGCTGGATGCGAGTGTGTGTGTGTGTGTGAGGGGCATGTGCGGCGGCAAGGCGCATGCGCGTCCGCACCGGGCTTTTGGCAGGGTGATGGATTGCCTGTTCTGTGCCACGCATTTTCTAATCAACCCGCCGCCACATCCTGGGGGTGGAGAGGGGAGGGGAGCAGGGAGAGAGATGGAGAGAGGACTTGGGAGGGGAGGGGAGGGGAGGGGAGGGAGGGGAGGGGAGACAAAGAGAAGCTATCTTCTGACAAAGAAAAGACAAAGGGAGGAGAGAATCATCGAAACAGATAAAGGAATTGAGTCCCCAGCCACAGGAAGGGGCTGTGTTGTGGGAAACGGCTGCTTTTGATAGTGCCGCTGACAGAACCCAATAAACCTGCGTTGCCACAAAGCACAGCCCTTACTCTACACAAGGCCTCATGTATTTCACTGGTGACATTCACTACTATGCTTTATCTGTCTCAGGTGATTCTAGACCCTATATCTTTATTTTATGCCCACTATTCTCCCTCCCGCTACTGCGGGGAAAAGGGTGGGAATATGGGAGAGAACGCAAAGAAAGAAAGAACTGAAGAGAGAAAGAGCTATCTCTTTGTTAGAGAAAGAGATAGGTGCAGACTGTCCTAAAATTCTCTTTTAGAGACAAATGAAGAGCTAAATATACACGGTGATAAATGTAGTTAGGAACTCCTGAATAAATGATGTATTATTTCAAAACCCTCCTGCTCTATCTTTGAAAATGTATTATTAGCCAAGTAATTCAGTTATGGCGTTTTACTTGTTAAGGCAGCAGCAGTAGAATGACTATTTACCGGCTGTCATTCATCCAGTAAGAGACAATAATCTATGGTTGTTTTGCCTATTTGGAATTCTATAACAACATGAAATCAATTTAAAATACAAAATGTAATAAGTGCCCATGTGGTTTATTAAATGTACAATATGAAATGAGACAATAAAGTCCCAGATAAAGTCAAATATAGAGGGTGTGTGAAAAAAGATCTTTGTTGTGCTTTTTGTATTTTAAAATGTCCCCAGGGTCTCCAAAACGTGTACAACTCTTTACTCTGCATTACATAACAGTTGCAAATCCAGCAAACCGGTGCTATCGTTATTAATCTTTCTCCTCCACAATGAAACGTAGCCTTCTACTCCTACGTCCTTTGCTAATGTTTCCCGGGTGGGTCATCTATAGTATTTTAAATCCTTTCAATCCTTCCCAGTGTTCTAGCATTGCTTTTTGTTATGCTGTCCACTGGTTATGTCACCGCGACATAACATAACAATTGATATCATACAAAAAGATTGATACTGGTGTGTTTCTCTGTAGTGTACCCTACAATTGTGACTGGCCATAAACGTCCCTGTTGTGTGGGATGTAGGCAATAGCACATGAGAAAGGTGTAAAAGAAAAGAGCAAAGGCATTTGCAGACAGAGAAAGGCTGAAGAAAAACACCTGTAGCACTTTAAGACTGGGCCATTTGAATATCAAACAAGGACAATTCAAATCGCCTGGGCTTGTAACCGAGTGTGACCAGGGCCTGTAGATGAAAGAGCCAGTAAGAGACTGGATGTGCTCTCTTTTATAGCTTGGGAGGGCTTTGACTTTGAATTGTCAGTACTGTAGCAGCCCATCAAGAGACTGAAACTACCAGAAAAGTCGATACAACCGCCCACAATATCCAACCTCCTATACATCCAGCCGTATTCTAGACCGCCTTTTCCTCAGATATGAAACGCGAGACTGTAAAAGACCCTCGCAGTACCAGTGGAGTTTCTTTACCCCCCAATGAACCCTTTCTTTTTTCCTGCTAGCTTGACAACCGCCGCGCTGCCGTGGAACACCCTGCACACACGTAATATGACCAGTCACCATCACCTCTCTCTCTTTCTGTAGGCTACTACACTGCCTCATCCTCTTCCTCATCCTCTTTTCCTCTTAAACTGTCCTTCAGTCTCTCCCTTAAAAACCATAATTTTCCATTGCCCTCACTATATAAACCCACGTGTTGGCTGAAGGCTTTTCTACCGTCCTCCAATCCTCTTCAGCTCTTCCTTGTGACCTCTCAACCTCCAGCTCTGCCCCGGTTTGCTAGCAGTAAACGGTCAAGGTCCCGTCTTTAAGTTGCACGCCTCTCTGAGAGAGAGATGAGACGGAGGTGTAGGCTCCCCGTAGGCAGGCGGTAGCCAGGGAGAGGTATACTGGGGCCCTGAGGTCACCACGGGGACAAGGGGACAAGGGATGGCGTGAGATACCCTGGTTGTTGTGTATCCCATATTAGAGAGCCATGTCACTATAGTGCCACTGTTAAGACAGTGACACTTTGTTTTTTAATATGAAGATCAAAAGTTCTATTTCTCATGTAATAATGTTGACATTATTCAGTAAAGAAAAAGGAGAAATTAAATGTGGTTCAGACAGAATATCAAGCACGGTCAGAGTTGTGAGCCATCTTGAGCATCCGAGTCTGTAGGCCTGTAGACAGGCTATAATTTCCCCATAATCTAAGCATCCCGGAACCATCTAGAAAGAGGAGAAGATGCGCAAACGCTCCGAGGTTCTTCGGTGCTGAAAAATGGGGAAAATTATTCTAATATGGCCTCTTTCAGTCAAGACATCTTATTATTGTAGTGGTTTTGTTTGCCAGTACATCGTGACCGGATTGCAGCGGATTGCGTTTCCCTGTGTCACACTGTTGTGATCGCGTAGCACTTATCTAGCCTATCCAACACGCAGTAAATAGTAGCGTTATCAGATTTTCGCCTAGGTATTGTTTACTTGATTAATCCTGGGCTTCTCCGGAAAACAATAACACCACACTGTTTATCGCTAGAACATCTGTCATTTGTTTTGGAGATTAAAAGGGGTGCTCATTTGAAGCACCACTGTCTACCAGGCAGGCAAGTACACAAGGGATTCCACGACACAGACAATAAACACCACATTGTAGACGTCCTCACACACGCAAGCTTACGCACAGACCCCTCGTCATTCTGAAAGCACAAAAGTGTTGTATGGCTAAACAATACATCCCAGGCGTTTAATCTTATCAGTAGCCTATCACAAATATATTAATAGTGAATACATTTATTATAGAAATGTTGACAATAAAAATATAGGATACCCGTTGATGTTTGCCGAGGGAGGTCCACTAGGTCGTATTTCCCTTGGATTGTCAATCCCCGCACGGCCTCGAAATCGGGCACTGCTGCGTTAAAACACCACTCGCGATGGTAAACTGGACGGAATAACCATGAAGCCCAGCACTCTGCATTGCCTCTCCGTTGTCATCGCATACATGGGAGACTGCGAGATGCTCGTTCCTCTAGGAGACTAGTCGTGGTCCAGACATCCTCTTGTCACGCCTATCTCTGTCTCTCTAGCGCTCTTCACAAGAACGTTAAAAAAAAACAAAAAAACGGAATCACAAGTAGCTACCACAGCGCACACGCGTTGCGATTCGGCGGTTGGTCAGGACTCCGTGGTTCTTGCGTAAACCCGCCTCCAGATTTTCACAACGTTGTGGCTCCGCCTACAGATCACGCCTACACGCCTGATGACTGTACAGTAGGAAATAGGCTACTGTGCTGTCAGGTAGGCAGCAGAATTGTCCAGTTAATAGCATCATGCATGTTTTGGACAAAGGGATGGGGCAGATTGTGCAACACAGCAGTTACAATGAACGTATGATGTAACGCTAGCCTCTAAACAATAGGTATATAATAGGTTCGATATTCGAACCAAGTCAGAACCAAGGACAACACTGAATAATAAAAATACTACATGTTCACAATGTGTGTCACAGGCAGAGCAGGAGTAGATTTTTTTAAGTCCCTGAAAGTTTAAGGCACAGCTATAGGGTACTTGGTAAGGCCTGTATAACATTACGCATAACAATGCAATTATTGCAAATATTTGCCCCATTCAATGTCAAAGTTAAAATCACTATTAGACTGATACAGTAAAATTATCTGATCCTGAGTGGGCTAATAGGATCAAAGCTACTCCTTTTCAGCTTGCTGTTACTGACATCTACAGGTGTCAAAATAGATCGTCAGTTGGCAGTTGCTTATTTTAAACGCAGGTGCGTGATGACGTCGAAATTGGGCGCCAGAAGCGCTAGCGCACGATTAGCTCGCTTCATGTTTTCGAAAGAAGACCTGTCATTTCCTCTTTCGTGCCTTTTCTGTTTACCACCTGTTTTAGTGCAGAATAATCGCTTCGCATAATTCCGACCACGGATTTCCTTTCGTCATGGGAGATGAGGAGGATTTATTACCGAACCGGGTGTCAGAGGAGATGTACAAGAATGGCGAATTCGTGCCACCAGACGGAATATGCTGGCTTTCAGTACTGTCCTGTTTACTGCTCGCCTGCTCTTATGTGGGAAGTTTATATGTATGGAGAAGTGACCTGCCGAGGTAAGTCTAACAAATTCCGCACTGAAGCTAAATGTTGATTTTTACCAACCACACTATGCACAAACCCTGCTATCCGTGAACTTTTCATCTTTGCCTTTACATGCATACGTCGAATAAGATTATGAACCGTCTCTGCATACGTTGTGGAAATCGCTACAGTGCCTGCTGCTCAGCTGGTGGTGACAGTCTGACTGTAGTAGATTTCCTGCTGTGATTGATGGATAAGTTCTTTCCTCTTTCTCTCTCTTTCTTTTCCAGGGATCACCCAGCAGTGATAAAGAAGCGCTTTACAAGTGTACTGATCGTATCAGCGCTGTCGCCCCTCTTTGTGTGGGCATGGAAGGAATTCACAGGTGTCACTGTGAGTTATTTTGTCAGTTATATTGACATCATTTGACGTCAAAGGAAACCCAAGACAAACATTTGTTAGGGCCATTGTTTCAAGACTATATACTTATACATTGCAAACTTATAGGTCTACATATTTCTCAAAACGTCACTGAATTATTTCTCAACAAATCACCTAGTGAATTCAAAAAAGGTTCTTAACTATGTTGGAATATAGAAAAGGACCCAATAGTCATTGACCAACTTTCTCTCCAAACAAGATGCATCAGCCTGTCTCCAGGGCATACCCGATGTTGATATAAGCTTATACAGTATGTGCTTTTAGAGAAGCACCTTGGCTATTATTTTAGGCTAAATAAGATGACGTAATATATATATACATATACATATACATATACATACACATTCACTTCTGTATGCTTGTGTGTCAGCCCAGCCCATCCTTGTTGGCTCTGATGGGGATCCGCTTTGATGGCCTCATTCCAGCCGTTATACTTCCCCTCCTGCTCACGATGGTAACATACACACTCAAAGACAACCTATTTATTTCAAGATAACCATATCTGCTTGCCACCACAATCCATATTATATTGTAGTTATGTCTAAAGTTAGTCTCTAAAGTCTCCAGAATGTACCTTTGCAGAATGTTAGACACCCTGTCTTCATGCTGTATGCCAGGTTCTTTTTCTGGGGCCCCTAATCCAGCTGGCCATGGACTGTCCCTGGACTTTTATGGACGGTGTGAGGGTTGCTTTCGGTGAGACCAATTGCATTCGGAATGTTTGCATGCACACCTGCTTTCTGTAGTGGCAATGTAAACATGTGAGATCCATATAAATTTGTTTGTAAAATGGGAAACTACCATCCACCCTCTCTCGCACGGTTACAGACCCGCGGTTCTGGACGCTGTGCGCCAGCGACATGCGGTGGCTCAGGAACCACGTGGTGGCTCCGCTCACGGAGGAGCTGGTGTTCAGGGCCTGCATGCTGCCCATGTTGGTGCCGTGCACTAGCCCCTCCACCGCCATCTTCACCTGCCCGCTGTTCTTCGGCGTGGGTGAGTCGCCTCGGCAGTCAGAGACAGGGAGCAGCCTTGTGGGAATCAGAACTGCTAAGTGCCATGAGACTTTTCTAAGGATCCCGGCTTTTTTTTTTTACTGTCACAGATACATATTGTATCTTCAAACAGGCAATTTATACCGTATTTATTTATTTATTTATTTAGATGAAAGCACAAATGATTTTGTCCTGGGGCCTCATTTATTTCACAAAGTCCCGGATTTAGCCGAACGTGTCGGAAATGTACAATGACGCGTTGCATACATTATTTAGGATTATTCTCTTCTACTTTGGTATCGGATCAAGTAAAAAAATATATAAAGTCACAACTTTCACTTCTGCTGTGACGTGTAGTCGTTCTACTATTCCTGAGATGAAGACAAACACTTTATGAGGAGCAGATGAAGAAACGCAACGTTTCTTTCTGATTTATCGCTATGCATTTGTCATCTTCTACTGCATGTGAAGTTAGCAGATTTCTCAGGTGTGAGTATTTTAATATTAATTTGCGGCGGTTTTTAGCCTATTTATAGACAATTGTGGGTGTTGACAGGGTGTGACTAGAAGCATGTTCGGTCATGTGCGGTAACGTTATGGTTTTAGTGTAATTAATAAAGGGAACCTTGTGTGGACAAGCATGCAACGTTTCATAGACTTGAATATTCAGAGTACGCACCTTCCAATATTTTCTGTACGTAACATATGTTTTTGTACTATGTACTTGGGTTTTATAAATGAGGCCCTTGGTTTCCACAAACTTACTATGACTGGGGCTTTATATCAAGATGGCCGCAATATTTCCAGGAAGAACGGCACAGAAACGCAGCTAATCAAATCTCTGCATGATCTACCGTGCATGTGTTTTTGTTGACGTTGTGTTTCTAATCGTGTATGCAGCCCACTTCCACCATGTCATTGAGCTGCTGCGCTTCAGACAGGGCACTGTTTCTGGAATCTTCCTGGCTGCAGGTACACATTTGCATATCCTGTTCCTGCCTCATTTCTTTACACTAAAATGCACTGTGATGATAATGACTTGTCCTGCTCTTGTGTGCCACAGTGTTCCAATTCTCCTACACGGCAGTCTTTGGAGCCTACACTGCCTTTATCTTTATCAGAACAGGTATGGGCACAGGGCTTTAACTCCATTGAGGGGGAAAACCCCCTTCCCGTAATGTTAGAAAAGTTTAATTGGGGGAGGCGTCGAGGATCACAACACTTTAACGACTGCGTGGGCCGAGTGAATTGAGTGTAATGGTCTGCCACTTGTGCAGAACATTTCTCAGCTTGAGTGAACATTGCCCAGCAGTAGCTAATTAGCCTCAAGCGGTATTGTCAGTTAGGCTTTCTGTGTGTTAAACATAACATAGACAGCATCTCCATCGCTCTTGACATCTACATTCAGTATATATTTTTTTCTTCATCCTGCTGTTTACATCCACAATACTTAGAATTAGTTTTTCTTCCAGTTGCGTTAAGAGAAACTGCATTCAGTGTTTGCTCATCAAAAGCCCCTTGTGGCCATAAATGGTACACCACAACTTTGAGTCTCCGGCTAGGTGCAGCCCGACACCGGCATGAAGACTATCACAGTGGTCCTCTCTCTGTCCTCAGGTCACCTGGTGGGGCCCGTCCTGTGCCACTCCTTCTGTAACTATATGGGGTTCCCTGCCATCAGCGCAGCCGTGGAGCATCCGCACCGCGTCACCGTCCTCGCCTGTTACCTGCTGGGGGTCTTTCTCTTCGTCCTCTTGCTGTTCCCCCTCACAGACCCCACCTACTACGGCATTCCCACCCCCGTCTGCACCCTGGCCACCTCCGCCAGTTCCCTCTGTCTCTCCTGATCCCGTCCCGCCGCCCCGTCCCGCCTCTCGGAGGTGATTTCACCCCTTTAGACGCCAGAAGCCCCGCTCCCTCCAGAAGCCCCTGTGGCTCCATGGCTGTTTAATTGATACAGGAGGCGTTGGGTCCGACCTGGCCGAGCAACGAGCCATGTGGCTAGACTACGCTAAGCCACGCCATAGGCAGCTGGGGTATCAGAGAGTCATTCCCTACGGCTAGGGTGAGCCTCAATACCCTGTGCCGGTACTGAAGAGGTAACATTTTCCAGTTGAGACGACAAGGCTTTGCTGTGGTAGAAAACGCGTTCTGTTGAATAAGTCTTTTAGACATAGAAAGATATTAAGTTTAAGATCTTTTTGATGGTGACGTTTTAATTTTATTTTTTATACAACTGCATGTTTCAGTGCTGCTTTTGTTAGGTGAGGGTCAGTGAATAGGGATTGGTTGGTGTGAGATTTTTTTATTTTACCCGTTTTCTATGAACTGCTGTTTTTGGCGTTCTGGCCCTTAAACGTTGTTCTCACGCACACTATGCCAAACAGTTGGCATGTCACCCAGACCACTACACCCACAGTCTTAAATTCTGGATTTAATCTCCAGATCTCAGCCCATGTTTTCATTCCAAACACATTGCTTATGGAAGCTTCTAATCGCTGTAGCAACATCACCCACATGACTGATATGTTTTTCTAGGCTTTGTCCCAAGTGATCTCTTTATGTAAGGGTGTGATTCATTCTCATATCCTTTAAAATGCATGAATTTCTTTTTGCCTTTTTTAAATAGCACATTCACACAACTTTTCTTATTTTTATTTTTTTTAAACAAATAGATTGAATTTTATTTACAGTAAAACGGAAGTCGCAACTTTCATGTGTTGCTTTACAGAAACCCAAATACACCACATTAACCACTATAAAAAAAGAAATAATAATAAACTGCTAAATATGTTTTTTCCATACGAGGAGACAGGAAAATAATGCTTTTTATAACCTACAGTTGGTAGGCGTGCACTTCTGTGCACACATGCAGCTTTCTTCATTACTAATGATTATTTACGCTCATTCCACTTTTGTGTTTGGACGTTTATATAATTTATTGGGCTTTAGACAGCCATAGTTCATTGCACTTAATACACTGTCCTGGAAAATCTTGCATAATTTAGAGGCTCAGTCATCTTTTTCGGATGAATTATTGATGTCAGAGGAAGAAGTCTTATTTTCTGGTGTGTGGACGATTTATTTAACCTGGTCTGACTAGTGTCCTTCACTCTGAATGTATTTAAATGGAGCCCATGCATAGACAATCATTGCTCCATGGAACACGCTGTAAATTGTATGGCCTGCTTCTCTTGTTTGAGGCTTTTCATGCCAGTGCAAGTTTTGTTTCCACTAAACTACGAAAGGCTGATTTTGTGTAGTTAAGCCTTCAAACCTGATAAATGTGAGCTAGTAATGGAAATCAACACATCTAGTGTTGAGAACTCCCAGAATGGTGGAAGCTGTATTGTTTAAGCTATATACATACTGTGAAAAAAAAAAAAAAGGTCAGTTGGCTCTTCAGCAAAAAAGTATATGGGGACCGCATCAGGGAATTACTATAGTGGTGTGCTGCGACGAAGAACCAGAAAAATGACAATGTGCTAATTACTATTGATGCTGGGGTGCATTGATGATTGCACTGCAACTCTGTGGAATTTACACCAGAGGGCACCAGTGTGCCAGAACAGAGCCATCGCCATCAAAAGACCTCTGTGGTCTGTTTATTTGTCTGTTCTGACATCAGCCATTTATCAGTTGAAAATCCAATTCACTCTAACGTATTTTCCTTTTGCCATCTACTAGATTACGTAAGGCTCGAATAGGGAAGATGTATGCAAAGGGGCGGAACTAGTTATTCGACACCCTTCTCTTTGCTGCTTAGAATATTCTCTGATCACATTAATAAAATCCTGCGACCTTAATGTACCCTCCCTTTTCCCGACACTTTTCCCCTAAGACACTCAACGTTCTCCATCCTCCAACTAAGAACGTTCCCGTGGTCTATTGCGGACACAATTGCATGAATACACCAACCTGCGGCTTCTCAAACCCACTGAACAAGCATTAAGTCAGTTTGATTTAAAGAAAGGCTTATTGTGCCTCTAAATATAAACTAACTTGATGTGTTGGTGGGTGGACCTTTTTTATACAAAATGATA